>JAQHUG010000091.1:4856205-4878272 GCA_028555095.1 Dicrostonyx torquatus | reverse complement strand
TCATAGGTGGTTTTTAAACACAAAGCAAAGAAAACCAGCAATGAGGACACTAAGAGAGACTTACATAGATCTAATCTACATGGAAAGTAGAAAAAGACAAGATCTCCTGAGTAAATTGGGAACTTGGGGACCTTGGGGAAGCGTTGAAGGGGAGGGGAGAGGCAGGGAGGGCAGCAGAGAAAAATGTAGAGCTCAATAAAAATAAAAAAAAATTAAAAAGAAAGTGCTAGAGTTGAGGGGTAACTCCAAGGAGACAGCGTTGTCTAAACACAAGAGCACCCGTGTACATGGGAACTCATAGAGACTGTGGCAGCACACACAGAGGTAAGTCAGATGGTGTCTCATCCCTGAGAGAGGGTTACAGATGGGACATGGGGTCCTCTCTCTAACCAAGAAGCTGTCTGAAAATTGATATGCACTGGCAAAGGGAAAATCAGTTTTGTTCAATGGAGTGTCATCAGGAGTATCATCTACATTACAGAAAGGATCTAGGAGGAGGTGAGGGAATGGTAACATGATAAAATACATTATATGGAAAAATAGATTGTGGGAAGAAATTTCTGAATAAAATTCCATTTGCCCGAAAATTCAGGCCAAAAGTTGACAAATGGTTTCTTGTAATACGAAAGCATTTCTCTTTAAATAAGTTGAAGATACTACCTACCTCTGGGTTCTTCCACTAGATGGTATAGTTCATTTATTGAACGGGAGGCAAGCTATGGCAGCAAATGCTCTTATATGGCTATTGACAAAAGCACCTCCTGGCTGCATAATAAAATACATTACTTTCTATATTACCTTTGAATGTCAATTAAAAAGAATGCCAATTGTGAAGGTGTAACCAATAACGTACAATTGCTCAGCAGCAGAGCTCTTCCCTAAGAGCCCATACCTTGGAAGGACTCACATGGCTAAAGGTATAGAAATGAAATAGTACAGTGGGGTTTCAAAGGCCCAGGATAGCTACTTAGTTTTAAAGAGAAAAGGGTAAGAACTAGATGGTAAATATTTCCCTTCCTTGCAGTATGATGGCAAAGCATGCCTAGTTGCTCTGTTGAGAGAGATTTTGAGCCACACCCTGCTCATCAGAGTGTGCTGTCATTGATTTCCAGCCACTTATGTGGGCATGAGAAGCAGAAGGGGCGAATATGATAGACGGTTGTCATCTAGGGAGCTAGTTGTTTCTCATAGAAACATGTGTGTCACTTTGGAGGGTCTTTTTATTTTTTTCCAGTCAGGACAGGACATTGCAGGGCTTTAGACACTAAATGCTAGTTGTGATTCTAAACGTGAGCAGTATCTCTTGACAAAGAGATAAATAAAAATCAAGGGAGAGAGTGAGGAAGAGGAAGTGGCATGGAGTTGGGAGAGTGGTAAACTAGTGAGAATCTGGGAGGAGTTGGGGGAGGGGGCTAAAGGAGGGTGAAAGCATTAGAATGTATTGTATGAATTTTTTTCAATAAACTCAAGATCCCGTGTACTTTAAAAGCCTGTTATGCAGCCAGTATTTTATTGTAACCTGATTGTGCTAGACAAAGAATGACTTAATATAGATTTATGTGAGGATTTAACTTGAGTCTCAAAGTCTTCAAGACTAAGGAAGAAAATGAGGAATCTCTAGATTCTAGGACTAGGCTGAGCTTTGTAGTCCAAAGATGGATGAGAATGGAGAACAGAATGAGAGACCAGCAGAGAAGATGCTCATGGTGACAGAGTTAGGTAGAATCTAACAGCATGGGTCAGTCATATTATCAAGAGGGAAGTGGAGACCCCCACTGCGTGGAAAGCAGTGTTGCTTAAACATCAGTGCTACTTGGGCTCCCTCACCCCACCTTAGTTAGTGCTCCACTGTCACACATATTCTTTGGCCAGGATGCTGTCTTTATTAGCAGTACTAAGCAGCTTTCTTTGCTGCCCTGACTACATTAACAATACTGACCACTTAGGTTTTGGAGAGCAAGGTAGTTTATGACTTAATAAAATGAGCAATAAATATTCCTTGTTCATCAAAAGTTAGAGATAATCTATTTTCATAGTCTTTGTGACTCTAGATTTTCTTACAGAAGAGTAGAAAGAAAGTAAAGGGGAGGAGGAAGATAGGAGAAGGGGAAGAAAAGAAAAAATATGAAGAAGGGAAGGAAGGAAAGGAGGAAGAGAGAAGAGGAGGAGGAGAAAAGAAGGAGGAGGAGGAGGAGGAGGAGGAGGAGGAGAAGAAGAAGAAGAAGAAGAAGAAGAAGAAGAAGAAGAAGAAGAAGAAGAAGAAGAAGAGAAAGAAAGAACAACAAGAAGAACAACAAGAAGAACAACAAGAACAAGAAGAAGAAGAAAATTTCTTCTCCTACAGAGATCATGTGCTACATTTGAAATGGCCTAATCTAAAGGTCACCAGAAGCACACCAACAGTTGAACAAGTTTGTGTTACTAATCATCACTGTCTTGGAGACAGCATAACTTGGAGAACATGCCTATAGGAAGGCATTAGAAAGGACCTACTGTAGGAATTTGTATTTTTGAACTCATTCTGAAGAAGTTTTAAAGAAAGGAGACTTTGCCTTGGACTAGGTACTCTCATAATCTTTCAACTGGATGTCCTCAGAAACCTTAATTAGAAGGAAGGATAATTGAATCTAAGAGAAAAAGTCATAATTGGTGAAACATCAGTCATTTTATTAGTCTTAATATAGAGGTGTATCTAATATTCTGTGGCTTATTAAAATGTGCCTGTTTTGCCAGTATTCAGACATGAGTAACCAGTTATCCAGCCTTTGTTATGATTCATCATAGGCACAAAATGACTTTGTCAGACATGAATGTTCTGTGAACTATTCATCGTATAACAAGGCTTGGGTATATTAGGCGGCTAACCTGTGTTGCTTTCTTCTTTCTCACATTGTATAATATTGTTAAATAATTATGTATTTTCTTGTTTCTTCTTGGAGAGTAAGCCTCAAAAGTGCATGCATTTTTTATTGTTGACAATCAAAAACCTATCCAAATTTCTGATTTTCATGAAAAATATATTCTTGGAAAATGAATAGTAGTTCAATTAGTTCATTAAACTATAAATTTTTCAGTCAGGGACAACTTTCAATTTCATGTTTTATTTCTAGAATCAAACATAGTTCCCACTTGTCATATTAATTTTATCTCAAGCCAAAGAGGAGGTTTCCATAAGATCAAATTTATTGATTTTTAAAGGTAATAATTATGAATTTTGCCTTATGAAGAAAAGATGATGGTTGATTCGAATGTCTCAATTATGCTGAATGTAGAATAATCAGGAAGTGGGCTTCAAACATTTTCCACTGTATTGGATTTGAAGAGTGAAATTCAAAGCTCTAAGGAAAAGTAATATAAATATTTATACACAATTTATATGAAATATAACCTTGCTTCTTCTTAGTCTAATCGTAAAATAATTATAAGGGGCTGGAGCCTTGATTTGTAAGTTTCTGAGTTACACATGGACCTGGGCTAAGGAGATTTGCGTCTCATCTAACTAAATATTTCTACCACACCCTTCATGCTTTTTTTTCGTAACCATAGTGAATAAGATAGAAACCTGTGCCATAAGAGGTAGAAGGAGGGGGGAATTGATAAGTTGATGTATCTTGGGAAAATATTTTCCCTTCTCTTAATTATAATTATGACAGTTTTGGCAACTTACTGACAAAGATTTGGGGGGACTCAGTGTGAAAATTCTGAATAAACGGTAAGCAACAATAACACCTATCATGAGAAAAATAACAAAATGGTCAAGAAATAAAGCAGAGGAGCATAGGAAAATCAGTGAAAATCTTTGTCAACAGAATCATAATTGCAAGAGAAACCCAATTACTACATCTTAGACTAAATTGTCATCTGTGGGCTTTACATGCATATTTTATATAAAAGTAGCCTAGCCTTTTGAAAGCTAAAAATACCCACATAAAACCCACTTGAAAAAATGAAAGCATCCACCTTCTTTAAATACACTCAGTATAAACTTGGGCAAAAATATTAACTTTGGAGTTCATTTTTATATATGAAAGGAAATGATTCCCCTATACCTACCTACCCTGCTACATATTAATGTTATGAGTATTATAAGGGCTCTGCTTTGGGAAATTACTTGCTCACAATAATAGGTATGTGTTCATATTATTTGAAACAATGGTCTGAGGGTAATAACATCTTGCTTGATGTCCACTTTTCTTTCTCTACACCTAGCCCAGTCTCTGGAATTTACCAGGTGCTTACTTACACAGAAATGACAGTTACAAGGAAGGTTTTCAGTGCACTGGATAAGACTTAGGGCTTTAAATCTGCTAGGCAAGGATTTAGTCCCTGAGCTACAGCTCCAGTCCAAGAAACTGTTTTTGTAAAATTCTAGACTTCTGTCCAGGTATGAAGTTCTAATCTTGAGAAAATAAAATGGGAAGCTAAGCCTAGTTCTTGTATGGATAAAATTTGCTGGTTTATTTCTAGGTCAGACAAGCCCCAAGTCTCACTAGGTTTGGTTTATTATATGTAAAATGAGAAGTAGGTATTTTTATGTCTACTTTGTAAGACTGTTTTGAATAGTAGAGAAGACAATTCCCAATTCCTAAGAGAAAGCAAGCACAGTATCTGGTATGTAATACATTTTAAGTTAAAATTCCATATATTAATAAGTCTTAAATAGATTACAATCATGTATTCTTTTAATACTTTATATTTGCTTCTATGTAATTCTTTTTTTTTTTTTTTGGTTTTTCGAGACATGGTTTCTCTGTAGCTTTGGAGCCTGTCCTGGAACTAGCTCTTGTAAACCAGGTTGGTCTCGAACTCACAGAGATCCACCTGCCTCTGCCTCCCAAGTGCTGGGATTAAAGGCGTGCACCACCACCGCCCGGCTAATTCATATATTTTTAAAGTCACTATATATGTATCTTTTGCACACGCGTATATATTAAATATTGAGCTTATATGGTAGTTTCCTTTTAAACTTAATATTATGTCATAATTGTTTTTTTTTAGAAAACTTGATGTTAAATACATAATAAGATTTAAAAGTTATGTTGATATATGTGAGGCTCTGGGTATAAATCATTGATAGAGTTATTGCCAGCATGTGTAAATGGTGGGTTCAATCCCAAACACTAAAGTAAAATTAAATAAATACAAACAAGTAATGAATCTTTAGGCAAAACATAAAGTCAAAGACTTTGGGCACAGTATTAAGGAGCTTGAACAAGGAGGGAGGCACACGTGTGGTGAGGGTAAAGGTGTCTCTTTCCTCTCACTTTATCACAAATAAGACCTGGGCTTATATCTTTAATTCCTACAAAATCTGAGAAGAGAAAAACTGAAGGCTTAAAGGAGTTAACTTTGAGAATGTGAGTCAGACAATTGTTTTGTAGGTATTCCTCTGAAATGGTGCAGGAGACATAGAATGGATTTTAAACTGGCCTGGGAGAGCAGGAGAAGAGCAGGAGAACAAAGGTGTACTAAATACCAAGGCATACCATAAGCAAAGGTTCTTAAGTGGTAGCACCAACAGCATGGTCAAAGATGCACATTTCATTGGAGAAAAACCACACTTTGTAGTCTCATTATTGTATTAAGAACTCTTTAAAAATAAACAGCTTGGGATATATATGTCAGTAAAGGGCTTTGGTGCACTGATATTCAAACCCTTTTCATGTGTACCAACACGGCTGTATTAAAATAACCAAGTGTTTCTCAGGGAATATTAAATATAAATGTACAATAAATTATAGAAGCTAGGTACTGTAATGTTATTTAATTTTTCCTAGTATTTACTTTTAGAGCTATGGTACTGGCATCTGTGAATTATTCTCTGAAAACATCTCTACTGCTTGCTAAGCACAGGATGCAAAATAACCTAACTACTAAAAACAGCAACACGAAGAATCATTCTTCCCAATTCCAAACATAGAGAAGAAACTATAGTAATCAAAGCAGTGAAGTATTGAGATAAAGGGTATATACACTGGTAGAACTGACAGTTCAGAAATGGAATAGTTATAGTCAAACAACTTTGAATCAAACTGCTAAGACAGTTCAATGAGGGAAAAAAATGGTGGTTTTTTCACAATGTTTCTGGGACAACTGGATGTTCATGCTCAGAACAATGAAGCTGAATTAACTTACTATCAACATCACACAAAACCCAAATAAACTGCATAGAAAAATGACATTGTGGCAGGATAATAAATGCAACTGGAAACAATTTATATTAAGTAAATAAAGCCAATCTCAGGCAAATGCTATATGCTTTTTCTAAGGTATGGTTTGTAGTCTTACATATACACATCAAGTCATGTATATATGCACGTGTGTGTATTTATCTAAACATGGTATGGAAATACAAGTGAAACATCTAGGAGACAAAGGGCCAGAAAAGGGAAGTGGAGAAAGTAATGAAGAATAGGCTCAATATTTTATATATATAAATATATATATATATCTGAGCAAAGCTTTAAGAACATTTAAAGGTCCAATTCTCATAATGCCTAACATATTCAATCCTCATAACCATAAGAAAAATAAAAACAGAGATGGGTCCTTTCTTTGAGGTAGAAATAGACAACAACCTTGAAGAAATAGAAGTAAGTAAGTTCCAACTCTCTGACCTTTAGTCTGGGTAGAACAATATAGAGCAAACTGAAACTCTCTGACCTTCAGAGAAGGTGGAAATAGGCTCAAATTTATGAGCTTCCACAATTAATGAATCTACTCTGAAAATAGAAAGGGGGTATATAAAAAGAGGAAAACTTTAGAACATGCTAACTGACCTAAACGAGTCAGTTAATATGAAAATAGTAATAGCAGTCCTGATTGTGAAGACAAGCTGAGGGTAAGGGGTCAACCATGCTGCATTTTTCATCACTGTCCTTTGCCAGAGCATCATATCCCAGGAAAATCAGGATGGTTATGTCTCCAGTTGGGAGCAACTGCAAGTCACGTAGGCTATTATTTACTAAGACCCATCACCCTAAGCCTTCTTTAGGTATTATCTTTTCAATTAACATAGCTAATCTTTGGAGGATAATTACGCGATTAAGCTATCCTAAACCACATTGTTTAAACATGCATTGAGATCACAACCCATGTTTCTCATATTAGAGTCTTTACTTCTAATGTGTCTTGAGACACTGAAGCAAAATATCAAGCAATAACATTTTTTAAAAAAAATGCTGGAAAGGAGATCTTGTCTGCTTCCAATTTCCAGGAGGATCTATATATGAGAGCATGGGGGTGGGGATGGACTGACGGAAAGGGGAGAGGAGGAGAGAGAAGGGAGAAGGGGAGGATTGGGGAGAGCTTGGGGGAGTGGGATGGTTGAGATGGAGGAAGGGTGGATATGGGAGCAGGGAAGAAGATATCTTAATTAAGGAAGCCATTTTAGGGTTGGCAAGAGACTTGGCTCTAGAGTGGTTCCCAGGTGTTCACAGGGATCTCCCCAGCTAGGTTCTTGGGCAGTAGAGGAGAGGGTGCCTGAACTGGCCTTGTCCCATAGTCACACTGATGAATATCTTGAATATCACCATAAAACCTTCATCTGGCGATGGATGGAGATAGAGACAGAGACCACATCGGAGCACTAGACTGAGCTCCCAAGGTCCAGTTGATGAGCAGAAGGAGGGAGCAGATGAGCAAGGACCATGTCAGACCATGAGAAGTTGGTCCACCCACTGAGACAGTGTGCCTGATCTAATGGGAGCTCACCAAAGCCAGCTGGACTGGGACTGAATGAGCTGATAAAACTGGACTCTCTGAATGTGGCTGACAATGGACTCTCTGAATGTGGCTGACAATGGAGGCTGACTGAGAAGCCAATGATGATGGCACTAGGATTAGTTTCTACTACATGTACTGGCTTTTTGGGAGCCTAGTCTGTTTGGATGCATACCTTCCTAGGCCTGGATGGAGGGGGGAGGGCCTTGGACTTCCCCACAGGGCAGGGTACCCTGCCCTCCTTAGGACTGGAGAGGGAGGAGGGAGGGGAAGTAGGTGGAGTGGGAGGGAAATGAGAGGAGGGGAGGAAGTGGAAATTTTGAATGGTATTATTTATAAAGCAATAAAAATTTAAAATAATGCTGGAAAGGGCGCTTTAAATTTTGAAGTGAACTTTACACCCATTGTTATAATCACTCATATATTCTTAGTATTAGTGGCATAATTTATAAGTCACTGTAGAAAACATAATGACAGATTTTTACTTTATGAAATTTATATATGGCAACAGATTAAAAATACAAAGAGAAAATTAAAATAATTGGGGACTACATGTATTATGAAAGAAAGGCAAGATTTAATATGGAAAACACCGGAGGTGAAGTGTACCTGTGTTCAGAAAAGACTCTTTTCCTCTAAGAAGGCAGATTTACCACTAAAAGTGAGATCAATTTAGGTTGACGCACAAATGATGAAGAAGCAATGGCCCTGGGGAAAGTCTGGGAAAATATTCTCGGAGAGGAGAAAACTTTGTTCAAAGTTTTCGAAGCAGAAACAGGTTCTCCGCATTTGAAAGTAACTGGAAAGAAGAGTTAGTGTGGTTGGAGCCCACGGAGTGGGTGACACAAAAACAAATGAATTGTAGACTTGCAGGTTGGAACCTGAGGTTGGGTTAATTATGAGACACGGGGACAGGACTCAACCTAGAGCCTTCTGGCCTTGAATACTGAGGCTTCTTGTTTTGGTCTGATCTTTTCAAGGGTGATTTTTTTTTCAAACATTTTCTAAGGTAAGTTGTGACATTCATTCTCCAGTAAAGCCAATGTTCAAAGCATATTCTTATAAATATGGAGGTGGAGCTCAGGGACCCACCTCTCTTCCCTCCATCACACACAACTCTCAAGTTCAGCCAGTGACTTACCACTTTTTAGTTTATAGAATCATATCGACAGTAACTGATACACATTTTTCAAAATAGCAAGTCCCGGTGAGCTGTTATGCATCAGGGACACAGGAGGCTCTCCAAGGGGTGCTGATTTGGGTGTCATTTTAACTTACATCCTGGCGAAGCAGTACACGCAGGAGTTAGGATATGTGACATTATTAGAAGCACATAGTGAGCTGACCCTTATGGAGCATATGTGTTTCCTCTGCACAAACTTCTTCTGGAAACGGCTGCACGAAATGACCTAAAACAAAACTCACAGGTTAAGCATATGTTCTCCAATGATCTGTTAATGGCTTCTAACAAAGTATTGGTGCAATGGTAAAACATCTCCCTTTTAAACCTCAAATATCAAAACTATATCTTGATAAACTCAACAAGCAGTGCCTTTGTGATTCGCATTTTACAATGTAACGGAGACTGTAAGGCCCAGACCCTTGACTATACTGGAAATTTTGTAAAAGGGAAGAGAACCATTTGGGAAAACTAAGAAGAAGGACTGAGCACTTTACAGTTGTTGTGGCAATGGTTTTATTTCTTCAGAGCCATATTTTAGGTGTGGTGTCTGGAACAGAATACAGTATTTGTTCTTATCCCAGATGCTGGCTGTAGTTCAGGCCTCTGGGAATTAGGATTCTGAACTAGAAAGGGAAGGAGTTGCGATGGCCAAATCATTCTAATGTTTATCTATTATAAAGCCTTCCCTGGAGTATTGTGAATATTAGAATATCTACAGGAAGAAGGGAGGCTGGGAAGTCAGAGGATGTGCAGCACACTGATCAGGCAGGTGCTGCCACACTGTCCATCTCTCTCCAACGGAGTCACATGTAGTACAGAACACTAGGCTTTTCGGTATCCTGGAAGCCTAGGGACCTCCCACTACACAGCTGTTTCCAAATCTTCGGTCACTTCGTTTATGATTACTCCCAAGCTTGTGTGATATATTTTTTTAAAATATTTTTCTTTGAAGTAACAATTTTGAACTTTGCAAACAACTATACATTTGTCTTAAGCATGATTGTCAATAATGAACTTGCAGTTATAGCTACATTTTCTGAAACATTAAAGAATGGCAGTAATTTTTGAAATGAGAGATCTATTATCATGTTAAGAAAAATAATGACACTACTCAACTTCTCTGAGAGAAATACTGTTTTTATCTTCTTTCTCAGTGATTAATTCAGAATGGTATGTTTGATAGATTCTACCAAGAACTGATGCTTTAGTGGAGCATTCAAACATGCAAAAGTGACATCTAATGTTGGATGTGGACGTAAGAAAGATAATTATTTTTAAAAGGTTTATTTTTACATATGGATATGAGTGTTTTGCTTACATGTATATATGTGAACTGTGAGCATGTCTAATACACTTGGTGGCCAGAAAAGTGTGGTCAAGCCCCAAAACTGGAGTGAAGAATGGTTGTGAGCCACCATATGGGTGCTGCATACTGAACCTGGTACTCTGGAATAGCAGCCAGAGCTCTTAACCATCTTTTTGGCCTCCACAAGAATGTTTAATTAGAGAGAAGTGGTGATATTTTGTTTGTGCTTTAACAAATAAAGCTTGCCTGAAGATCAGAGTACAGAGCTCGCCACACTAGTTAGCCACAGAGGCCAGGCAGTGGTGGTGCACACCTTTAATCACAGCACTCAGAAGACAGAGGCAGACAGGTCTCTGTGAGTTCAAGGCCACCCTGGGCTACAGGAGATTAAATCAGTCTAAAAGAGAAGTGGAGCCTAGCAGTGGTGGCTCACACCTTTAATCCCAGCACTAGGCAGGTAAAGAAGGGAAGTGATATGTCTGGGCGGAGAGAAGGGTATAGGGTGGGAGGAGACAGGAGCTCAGGTTTCAGTATGAGGTTTGGTAGAGACAGAATGACCCATTCTGTCTGATGATTCAGTAGAGACCAATTAGATTGATGTTACATTGTCATAGAGACAGGATCTTGCCTGTTTGGTCTGAGCTTTCAGAGAGGTAAGAACTCTAGATGCTGACTGCTCTGCTACTCTGGCCTTTCACCTTTCACCCCCTAATATCTGACTTCAGGATTTTATTTATTAAGACCAATTGAGCTCATGTTATAGATAAGTATATGTATTTTTGAGTAAACAATGTTTACTTGTGTCTTTGGGGGAGAGGGAATGATTTGAATACATTACTTATGTGTGCAATTTCCCCAAAATTTAAAAATCAGATAAAGCTATATACTCAGTAACACAAACTGAAATAGTATATGACCCCAAATACTATTAACTACAAGAATTTAGAAAAAAATATCTAGGGTGTCTTTTAGGGAGAAGAAAAGGCAGGTGACGCCTGAGGACTTCATCTTAGCAACACTAGGAGCCACTGCTTTAAGTAGAAAGACACTTCACTTAGGTTTATACAGCATAGTAGGAGCCACTGCTTTAAGTAGAAAGACACTTCACTTAGGTTTATACAGCATAGATTCCATTCTCATGATTTAAGCGGAGGTTGGCAAATATTTTCTCTTCAGAGCTAAGTGGTAAATAGGTGATGATTTTTCAGCCATTTGGTTTCTGATGTAAATACCTAACTTAGTAGTGAACTGAAAAGAACCACAGCTACAAAGGGAGAAATAGGAAGGAGCACACTTTGGCTCCAAGAAAACTGTTTTCTGAAACAGGTGACCATGGTGTGCAGTGATTGAAGCAGGTTAACTGTAAGGGAGTCAGTGGAGATAGAAAGAGTAAATGAAACTTTAGAGAGGGAACAACACGGAACTTCCTTTGCCAGGGGTAGAAAGGGTATGAGAGGGTTCAGTCCCCAGGATTGATTTTGACAGTGATACGGTCTCACTTCTGTAATTTTACTTTCACTCTTATTCCACAGCTGGCTGGCTGGGTGGCTGGGTGGCTGGTGGGCTGGCTGAGTGGCTGGGTAGCTGGGTGATTGCGGACTGGGTAGCTGGGTGCCTGGCCCCTGGAGTCTTCCTCCTCTCGTTCTCCCTTACTCCTTCTTTTGCCAGGTTTCTCCTTCTATTTATTCTCTCTGCCTGCAAGTCTTGCCTATCCTTTCCCCTGCCTTGCTATTGGCCATTCAGATCTTTATTAGACCATCAGGTGATTTAGACAGGCAAAGAATCACAGCTTCACAGAGTTAAACAAATGAGATACAAACAAAAGCAACACATCTTTACATCACTAAACAAATTCTCCACAGCATAAACAAAGGTAACACACCTTAAAATAAAATTCTACAATAATACTGTGAGTCATATGAAACTGACATCATAAAGATTGAAACTGGCCAGATGGTTTTTTTTTTTTAAATTCCATCCATTTGCCTGCAAATTTCATGTCGACATTGTTTTTTACAGCTGAGTAATACTCCATTGTGTAAATGTACCACATTTCTTTATCCAATCATCCATCAAGGGGCATCTAGTGCTGTAGGATAATGCTTTTATATATTGTAATATTTGTCACTCTTATCGGTTTAATAAAATGATGATTGGCCAGTAGCCAGACAGGTAGTGTAGGTGGGGCTACAGGACGAGGAGAATTCTGGGAAGAGGAAGGCAGAGATGAAGTCACCAGCCAGATGCAGAGGAAGCAAGATGAAAATGCTTCACTGAGAAAGGGTCCCGAGCCATGTGATTAAGAATAGACAAGAATTATGGGTTAATTTAAGTTGTAAGATCTATTTAATAATGTGCCTGAGCTAATAAGTCAAACAGTTTATAATTAATAAAAGCTTCTGTGTGTAAATTTGGGACTGAATGGCTGTGGGACCAGGCAGGACAGAAACTTCCATCTATAAATTGTTTCCAGGTTCTGGCTATTATGAATAATGCTGCTATAAACATAGTTGAGCAAGTGTCCTTACGGTATTATTGAACATTCTTTGGGTATTTGCCAAAGAGTGGTTGTACTGGGTCTTGAGGCAGACTGATTGCCAGTTTTTGAGAAACTGTCGTACTGATTTCCAAAGTGGTTGTGTAAATTTGCACTCCCACCAGCAGTGGAGAAGTGTTCCCCTTATTCCACATCCTCTCCAACAGGCTGTCTGTCATCAGTGTTTTGATCTTAGCCATTCTAACAGGTATAAGATGGTATTTCAATGTTGTTTTGTTTTGCATTTCCCTGATGATTAAGGATGTTGAACAATTCCTTAAATGACTTTTGACCATTTGAGATTCTTCTGTTGAGAATTCTCTGTTTAGATCTGTATCCCATTTTTTAATTGGATTATTTGGTATTTTGATGTCTAGTTTCTTGAGTTCTTTATATATTTTGGAGATCATCCTTGTGTCAGATGTGGGGTTGGTGAAGATGTTTTCCCATTCTGTAGATGGTTGGTTAGTCTTATTTACTGTGTCTTTTGTCTTACAGAAGCTTTTCAGTTTCAGGAGGTCCCATATATTGATTGTTGTTCTCAGTGTCTGTGCTGCTGATGTTATATTTAGGAAGTGGTCTTCTGTGCCAATACGCTCAAGGCTACTTCCTACTTTCTTTTCTGTCATGTTTGGTGTACCTGGATTTATGTTGACCCACTTGGAGTTGAGTTTTGTGCATGGAGATAGATACGGACCTATTTGCATATATGTTGCTATTTTTATTATGTTGATCCTACCTATTCAAGAGCATGGGAGATCTTTCCATTTTCTGATATCCTCTTCAATTTCTTTTTTCAAAGACTTAAAGTTCTTGTCATACAATTCATTCACTTCTTTGGTTACCTAAAGTATTCCCTAAATACTTTATATTATTTGTGGCTATTGTAAAAGGTGATGTTTCTCTAATTTCTTTATTGACCCTTTTATCATTTGTATATAGGAGGACTATGTCATCATAGAACCTTTATCCAGTAACTGATGGAAGCAGCTGCAGTGATCCACATCCAAGCACCAGACTGAGTTCCAGGAGTCCAGTTGAAGAGAGGAAGGAGGTTTTATATGAACAAGGGAGAGGTTCAAGATCATGATGGGGAAATCCACAAAGATCCAAACTTGTGGGAGTTTATGGAGTCTAAACCAACAGCTGGGGAGCCTGCATGGGACCAAAAGGCCTTCTACATGTGGGTGATAGTTTTATAGCCTTGTCTGTTTGTGGGACCCCTGGCAGTAGGACCAGAATCTGTCCTTGGTGCATGAGCTGACTTTCTGAAGCACATTCCATATGGTGGGATGCCTTGCTCAGCCTTGATGTGTGTGTGTGTGTGTGTGTGTGTGTGTGTGTGTGTGTGTGCCTCAACTGAATGAACTGTTGACTCCCTATGGGGGAAGTATTACCCTTTCTGAGGAGTGGATAGGGTAGACTGGGGGAAGGTGAGGGAAATGGAAGGAAGGGAGGGAGGAGAAACTGTGGTTGGTGTCTAAAATGAATAAAAAAATTAAAATTAAATAAAATAGAAAATGGCCAGATGCTAACTGTGTCATATGGTTTAAAATAAAAGAAACTACAAGAATGGAAAATTACTCCTATACAGAGGTGAACTTACCTTAAATGGCGAGTCACTAATAACATCTGTAATAAAAATGTTAAAATATCCAGTAAAACAATGAGGTGTTGAAATGTGTAGCTCATTAAGTAAGTCACATAAATATTGACCTGACCATAGGACTAAGAAAGTTGTCTCCTTAACAAAGTTCTGAAACCTGTCTGATCCCCAAATTAGTTTCCTTTCTCTCTTCTTGTTCAGGACCCTTTCAGGATGGAGAGATGGTTCAGCATTTAAGAGCATTTGTTGCTCTCACAGAGGACCTGGGTTCGATTTCCAGCGTCTGTAACTCCCATTATAGGGGATCTGACACCCTCTTCTGGCCTTCTTGGGCACCAGATACAGACATATAAACAGGCAGAACATCCATCCATACAAAATAATAGACCTTTTAAAAGAGCCTTTATTTTGTCTGAAAACTCAACCTTGATCTATGCCTAGATTTAGTGCTGATCTTAAGCAGGAGGGACATAGCCCCAAGCTTCATCATCAGAGACTCAGCAATGTCATACACTACTGGAACCCACAGATTGAGTAGATTTGTTTCAGAGAAAGGACTAATTCTTCATATCATCCTAGCTGTTTGTTGATAGACACTGTAGACACCATCTTCACTAGTTATTTCTGTCTCTAATAAAATCTTTCTCTATTTTCTACCTGTCAAATAGGAAGCTTCTTTTTGTGAAAATTATATGTCAGTGGTTGCCCAGATTGTGAATACTTCTTTTACCTTTGTATTTTACGTTCTACTTCACAATCTTGGTTTCTTTCAAGCTCTGCTTCAGAGCCATTCCTTCACCTGTCCCCATACTCTACTCAAGTAGATTGGCAAATGACACCATCTACTTCTGCTCTTATCAGGGTTATGCTGAGACATTCAGAGACTTGACATCTGTAGTCCTTCAATAGTAAGCTATTTTCAAAGCTGATGCTGGGTTGTTTAGAATGCTTTGTGCTTGAACATCAGACACACACACACACACACACACACACACACACACGTGTATTAGTCAAGAGGGAAAGAACTAGAAAGAGGAAGAGTGAAACAAACACTGATAGTCAACACAAAAGACCAAATTGTCTCTCATTTATGGATTACAGTCCTCACAGATCGCTGCTTAAAATCCGGTCTAAAACTGTCTGTGGTAGATTTCTTGGAATAATAAAATAAAACAAAAGAACCAAAAATGGAATCAACCACTCATATTCATTCTGGTTAAGATATTAAATTCTTCATCTATGAGAAAAGACTCAGGTTTCCAAATGTTTCTACATCTAAACAGGAGTACTTAAATATTTATTTGCTCACCCACCCTGGAATATTATATTAAATGCTTATTCTTTCCATGAAGTTCTTTGACAGATCCTTACATGAGAAATAGCTAGTAGCCAAGAAAGCCAGGAGGAATGCTTTTGACTTTTCCGTGGGAATCATTGCGGTTCATCTGCCCGGATTCCTTCAGCCCAGAGTTTCTTAGCAAGTCCCTTGAGGTCGAGTTCTGCTACGAAACTAGTGGTGATGGCCCACTGTGAGAACCTCAGCCCTTATTATGATGTCACTCTGCAAGTGTTCTATTTCCATGTGACACGAAAGCAAAAGTCACTATGTTATCAAGCATCCAGAAGACTTCTAAGATAAAATGTTTACGTTCTTGTTAGCAGACTGTAGAGTGACTATTGTTATTCTGTTTATTTATTTTTTTTGTCATTTGGTTGCATAGAAGTACGTTATGCATTTTTTATAAGGAGGAAACCAAGACATAAAACACTAACTGAGAATGAGTAGCCCTGGGGATGCTTTTCTGCAAGGCTTACATATTTGCATTCTATTCCCTCTTTTCTCAACCTTAAGATTCTGATTTAGTGTATCCAGAACAAAGAGCTAATAGAAGAATATGGATGGACAATTTTCAACTAGAGGGTTATCTTCTATCCCTTTCTCCCTTATTCCCTAGAGGAAATTGTTATTTTATTATCCCTTACCATACCCATTCCTAGCTCTCTGGACATATCTACATTTAACATAGGACATTTAGATAAATGGAGCCCTGGCCATGGAAACTCACAAGCATTACATGATATTTCGTTATGTCTGGATTTGAAGATCTCTCTCTCTCTCTGTCTCTCTCTCTGTCTCTCTCTCTCTCTCTCTCACACACACACACACACACACACACACACACATTCAATCAGTGATTCTACAATCAGTGGAGGGTGTAACACAGAAGATCCAATGAAGCTTGGCTTGGATCTTTACAAAAACGACACCACGAGAAAAATCAAGCCTATTTTTTAAGAAAGCAAGTTCTTAAAAAACTAAGATCTGTTCTCAGATTTCCTAGGAACGCAAAGTGATGAGTACTGTGGCCTGCCTGGTCAAAGGGAACCGTCTTGGAACAGATGGTTCTTTCTATAGTGCAGTAGAGTAAAAGGAGAAATGACGTCACGCAGCTTAGCTGTCCTCTCTGTGACTGACAATTTTAACAGAGTAAGTTCTGCCCCCTTTCAGAACCTCAGTTTCCCACTTGTGAAATAAGCTGCCAGTCTTGCAGACTTTAAAAGTCACTCCCAGATTCTGAGACACAATCACTTGGGACATAAATTAGGACAAATCCCTTCAGACCATATTTGTGATACTGTGTTAAGTTCTGGATTCTCCACTTAGAGTGGGACTTTGTGGGCTGCCAATATGTTCAATAGTCTGGGTACTAAGTCACAGCTACCAGAAGAACTCAGGTGATTTGCTAAGGACGTACAGATTCAGAAAGACGCTAGAAGATCTTTGAATGCCTTGTGGCTTTTGAGGAGAATACAGTGTTCACTTGTTCAATTTGGGAGTGAAGCTAGAAGGAATGGTAGCTGACGTTCACATTCTGTCTCCTAATACTGTAGTCTCTTCATTCTCCAGCTGAGAGAATAGTGCTGAAAACGAATAAAGAATTCCCTCGAAGTTCCTGACAGAGAAGTTAGCAGCAGCCATATTGAAATCCAGAACTCAGGGGTGTAAAGGTCCATTATCTAGCCCTTGGAACTAACATCAAAGTACAGAGGGATCAGGAAACATCCTACTCTATTGCATCCTGCGCTTCTAGCCCCAAGCCTGGCACTTCGGGCATAAGCTCAGGTTGCTGGAAAGATGATGTGAACAAAAAATTTTTCTGAATACTCATGATTCCTAACAATAAGCGGGCTGAATTGTGGGGATCTGAATTCCTTATTTTAGAGGTAATTGAGTTAAATTCAAATGTTTAATCATAATCTCTTAGAGGTACTGATTCAGCCTTCTCTTTGAAATGTAAGCAGAAGAAGAAATTTCTGTCTCTAATGCTGTAATCTTGTGGCTTTATGATTTCTGTCCTATCCCTCCCAACCACCCTCCTTTCCTTCTCTTCCTCCCTGCCACCTTTCTTCCTTTCTTTTCTTCTCCCTTTTTTCTCTTCCTTCTTTCTCTCTTGGTATGAGGCAATTCTGTATTCTGTCAATTATGTTTTAAATAAATGCTGATTGGTCAGTAGCCAGGCAGGAAGTATGGGGGGGGGGGGAGAGATAACCAGACAGGAAGTAGAGGTGGAGCAAGGAGAACAGGAGTATTCTGGGAAGAAGGAAGCTCTTTCTGCAGTCCTGTCCAGACACAGAAGAAGCAGAATGTGACCTGCCCTGCTGAAAAATGTACTGAGCCATGTGGCTAACATAGATAAGAATAATGTGTTAATATAAGTTATAAGAGCTAATACAAAGCCTGGGCTAATGGGCCAATCAGTTTATATCTAATGTAGACTCTCTGTGTGATTTTCTCTGGGACTACATGGCTGGGGAACCAGGCAGAACAGAAACCCCAACAAGTAGGTCCTCATGTTACACTCTCTCTTCTTTCCTCCCCCCTCTCTCCTTCCTTCCTTCCTTCCTTCCTTCCTTCCTTCCTTCCTTTCTCCCTCCCTCCTTCCCTCCTTCTTTCTTTCTTTCTTTCTTTCTTTCTCTCTTTCTCTCTTTCTCTCTTTCTTTCTTTCTTTCTTCCCATAGAGTCTCACTAGCTACACCACTCAGGCTGGCCCTCAATCCTCAAACCCACAACCTCCTGCTTCAGTCTTCTAAGTGTTGTGTTCACAAGGAATGAACGACATTACTTGGCCTTTTTAACATGCTTTAATGACAGCCATAAAAGGCATTTTCAAGTTGTCTTCCACCTGAAAAGTATATTTCACCATCTCAGAGCTGACAGTGTCTCAGTGCTCCCTACATGGCAGGAAATCAGGGGAGTGCTGCTGTCTGGTAAAGACAGGAAAAAGTAAAAACAAAAAGACGAGAGGCACATGGTGCTGAGTTAATGAAGGGCATTGGGGGCTCTGAGGTGAGGGTGAGCAAGTTGTGTATAGTCAGGGAAGTGTCGCCGCACCCCATCCCTGTATTTTCATCCTTCCAAGCAAGAGAGTTGATTTTAAGATCCAGGCACCCAACATCCAAATCATCCAAACCCTAAAACATACAGCCGGGAACCACTTCTAGTTCTCATATTAAAAGAGAATTCTCAAAGTGTGGCTACTAGAGCTTTTCAAGAGGGAAATTAGATGAAATTAGGCTGTGTATTAAGGTAATACACAGTGCTCTTGTGATGATGATGTCTTTCCTAATGCATGGCAACTTTACAATTACAAAGAGAGCCCATGGAGAGCACGGACACTCTCATTTGCTTACTGCTGTGCCCCCAAAGTACGGTACTTTGGAAGCTCAGTAAGTTCTTATTGCATTTAGGAGTTTCAAGAATGGTCAGAGACTATCGAAGGTAATGTACTGAAGCAGCATACGACGAGGCTGAATGCTGGTGTTAGGACTCAATTTTTGAAAAATAACTGAGAGATTAAAATTTGATCTGCTGGAATTTGCACAGCAATACTTTGCTTCTCTTCCTAGGTACTTCAGACTGACCCATGTGGTGGAGGGTGGAAATAGGAAGTCCTAATTCAGAACATTTCTCAGTGTGATATTTCAGTGATGGCAGAAGATTCTTGTAAAAATTACATTCCCTAGTTACCAGAACTGAATACTCCTGTCTTACATGTGAAAATTTTTCTTAATTTTTCCAGGGTTCAATAAGAAACCTATATGAACCAACAAGTCACCAAGTTTATTTCCCTGGCCCGGTCTAGAACAAGAAACCATGCTTTAGACCCTTTGAGTTACTAATTCTTACTTTAGGCCAAATTCTAGAAAAGTAACATCTAATGAGTTATTGACCATTAAAATGTACACCAAATTCATTCTGAAAGCTCAGAGAAAATTTTTTTAGGTCCATTTCATTGAAAATAATAGTAATTAATATATATAAAAAGGCATTCTTTTCCTGAGAAATAATCATAGTTCCTGTGTACACATCCCCTCCCCAAGGATAAACATTCAAATTAATTAACATTTGCCTCATAAGAAGGAAGGAAGACCAAGACAGTTGCTAAGTCTCTAGGCCTTTCTCAGTCCCCTGCTTCCCAGCCAGGACTCAGGAAACTTGTCTCCACTTGTCAGCGAGGCAACAGGGGGTGGCTACAAATGAAGACTCTCAGACTTGCTGATGTAATATGCTAAATTAAAAAAATAGCTTTCTGTGTGCCGTATTCAATTCAAAGCCCTTCAAGTTCCAATTTTACTTTATTTTCAACAGACTCAAAGTAATTTACAAGATTCTTCTTTTTATTCTAGATTATAATTTTAGGGAAAGTCCAGGCTGGGAGAAGCTGAATAAAATGTCAAGGATACCACATTCATGTTGCTCATCATATATTAATAAAATGTCAAGGATACCACATTCATGTTGCTCATCATATATTAATAAAATGTCAAGGATACCACATTTATGTTGCTCATCATATATTAATAAAATGTCAAGGATACCACATTCATGTTGCTCATCATATATTAATTTTTTAAAAATAACTGATGGTTACGTGCTTTAGAAGATTTGGTTTTAGTTGTATTCTGTTTCCTGGTATGGTACCATCATGTCCTTTTAAGGTGACTTCTCTGGAACAGACCACCTCAGTCTGGATAAGTATCCAGACCCTCTTGTGGGGACCTCCAGTACAGTATACTGTGTCAGGCTCAGCACTTAAGCCATTGGCCGATTTTTAACATAAGAGAACAAAACATCAGACCTGTTTCCCGCTGCTGGGTCTGTTGGGCAGGATGCTATCCAAACTGAACAGAAGTGGGTTCCCTGAAACTCCGGCTGCTCACCGTGCCACAGGAGACAGCGTGATGGGCTTCCCCAGGAAAAGTGAAACACTGCAAACAGCTTATGTTTCGGGAAGAGAAACATTACTCATCTGAAAATCCTGTATATCAACAGATACTGCTTCTCAGAGCAAGTGTATAACACATTAAATTTTATAAACAACAACAAAAACCATCTACCAGCTTAAATATAAAAAAAGAAACTCCTATTTTTAACTTGGAAAAAACTGAATTTTTAATCTAGATTTTTCTGATAGGTTCAAAATATTTGATATGTAACCATTCTTCTCCCAGTCACATCTCATTATGAATAAATATTTTGTATTTTATAATATTTATCAATGATTACAATCTACCTTGAATATGAGGATTTAGCTAATTAATTTAAAAATTTTTTAAATTTCTTATTATTCAATACTTTCACACATCTATTTCCTTCTCTTATCCCCCTCTTTGTTCTGCTGGAGCCCACAAACCCCTCTCCCATTTGAATTTTTCTTTTTGCATATGATAAGCTATTATAATATTAGATGTTTTTGCATCAGCCTAGGTAGAAGGTAATCTACTAGAGCAAGAGCAACTTATTAGTGGACCCTCCACTGGAGAAAATGACACTCTCTCCTCCATCACTCTGACCTTTATTATTATCCTTTTAGAAAAACCAATTCCAGGACTAAGAGGTCAAGGCCTAGACCCTTTGATGCCTACATTGACTGTATAGATGTTCTTAGGAGAATACCAAATGTATCTAAGGCTAAAAGTTAAATGGTTGCAAGACTCAAATAAACTATATTCTATTGGTCAATATTAATAAAAATATTAAATAATCAACAAAAATCTATCAATTATATCTGGGATGCCCTTAAAGGAGTATCTAGCCAGCTATATGCCACTAGCTAGACAGCTAGATCGAAACAGAAAACCCACTTGATAAGATGTTAACAACAAAAAGGAGATATTTATATGCTTGGTGAAAGATACACTTCATTCCCCAGAGAAAAGAAATAAAAAATTCTTCAGGGAATAAAGGGTTAAGTAAGGCAAAACTTCTTTAAAAAGTAAAAAAGGTAATGAAGCCTCTCAGCAGAAATTCAAATTTCTCCCAAGCCAGAACTTGTGAACTCTAACATTGCACTTCAATTTTCAGCTGCATTGTTTAAACTTTTAAATTATGTGGACTGAGAAGAACCCTCCCCCACTCCCATGTGTAACAACAGTTAAAAAACAGAGGCTATGAATTTGAAAGAGAGCAAGGGGAAATACATGAGAAGGATTGGAGGTCAGAAAGGGAAGGAGAGAAATGGTGTAATTATATTTTCATTTCAAAAATAAAAACAATATTTTGGTTGTGAGCCTAGCCTTTAACGGACATTAAGCTTATAGCTCACAAGCCTAGAGAAGCCAAATACCAAGGTGAACCCAAAGAAAACCATATATAGATCCTCCTGGAAATCGGAAGCAAACAAGATTGCCAGGCAAAAGTTGGAAGAACAGG
>JAQHUG010000091.1:4832843-4854650 GCA_028555095.1 Dicrostonyx torquatus | reverse complement strand
GAGGGAGGGAGGGAGGGAGCGCAACAATAAGAACTAAATACCAGGATTTATTTCTGTGCTTCCTGACTGGACACAATGTGAGGAGTACCTCATGTTTCTGCCACTAGAGGGACTATGTCCTGTCCAACTGTGAACTACAATAAACAGTCTCTCTGAAGTGACTTTTTTGTTTGCCATTTTGTCCTAACAATGAGAAAATCAATGTACATGATATTTTAACTTTAGATTATGTAAATTTATTAGTTACGTACAACATTTTGTAAGGATAAACACTTTTTTTCCCACAACAGTTTTTCATTAGAGAATGAAATCAAAATGACTTATTTGGTGCTTTCTTTTTTTTTTTTTAAATCCCAGCTATTAATCTGTGTCAGCTGACATGGGGCTTTCTTCAAAGCTTTGTATAAGAAAATAAATGCCAGATTCAACTCCCAGAGCAAAAATGGGATTATCATGATTGCCCTTCTTGGGAAGGTGGAGTACAGAAAAGAGAGGCCTTGTATCTATTTTCATATGGAAGATAAGTTTATTAAATGATTCCAAAATATGTTCAGGTTCTGAATAAATATGAAATGGATTAGTGTATGATATGTTTTAAAAATTGTTAAACCTTGTGTTGGTTGTAAATGACGAATTAATCGATGTTTATTTCTAAATAAAGTAAGTCTATGTCTCAGCTGACACAAACTTGTCATGAGCACCCCTGGATGATGGTTTCTGACAAGAGAACTCTGTTCCAACAGAGATTAGTTGAAGGTCACTCAACTTCCATGGACATCTTAAGAAATGTCATTATACAGAAAGGAGTTGGGGTGGATGGTTGACTCCAATCCCGAGATCACGTGACCAGGGACTTATTGTCAGAAAGAAAAATAAATAAGAAGGGACACCAGAGTAGTCTATCATTGTCATGAAAGAGCTCCAGGATCTTCTGGACTTAGGTTCCCAGTTGAGAAAACAAATGGAATCACTAGGGCTTACTGTTCTTGAAAAGATGGACGGCATTAATAGAGGCATTAGAAGTGAGATGCTATGTGAGATGCTATGACTTGCCCAGACCATTTAGGTTCCATGTTCATGCCAACCAGATGTGTCATCTCTATTAAGAAATGGCTATTTCCAAGAACGGAACCCTAAACAAGTTTAAAAAGACTTAGTGGGTCATTGAGAAAGAATTCCTCTGCAAGATGATTACATAATACGACCTAAATTAATGCTAGCTTACATTTGGTTGGCATATTAGAATTACTGAGTGTGTTCACATCTACTGAGTCAGTTGACTAACATATAAGCTTGATGTGGGTCGTGTCATCTCCTCATTTTATAAAGACAGAGACCAGGCTTTAGAGAAGTGAAGGTGTTTAAGACCTTGGAAGTACTGAATGATGGTAGGACAAAGTTTTAGAGACAGGTGCTGGGGCTCAGTGCTTCACACAATAATTCCGTCTTCATGTGGGTTTGGTACAGCGATCAGGGTGGCTCTTATTACTAGCTTTCTGATTCTTTTCTTTAGATTCCTTTTCAACTGAAAGACTTCCAGGACACGTTACAGCATAGTTTACAAGCTTATACGGTCCTTCGCTAATCCTAGTTGCCATGGTTTGAACAGTGATACGCACCCTCCAGCAAGAAATGAAGGGAACCAATCATAGGGACAGCCAAACTCCTTGGGATCTACCTCTTTTCTGTAGGAAAAATATCTGCCATTTTTGAAGCACTAGAATTATGATCTGTGTGAACATATTACAAATTTGCTGGTGTGCAGAATGAGTGGCCCCCAATTCCTTGACAATGATTGTTTCCAAATAATCTCCAATTTTTTTTAAAGAACCAGAAACATCTATGCACAATCTGCCCAACAAGAGGAAGGAACATATCTTGAATAAAACTTTCTCGAAATATTCTTGACATGATATACAAAATGGTATTTTATGCATGAGGACATCTAAGTTTTTCCATCACCTTTTGTGAAAGATGCTGTCTTTTCACACACACACACACACACACACACACACACACACACACACACGCAAACATGTATCACTTTGTGAAATATTACATTAACATAGTTATGAGTACTCACATATGATTGGGTCTTCTCTTTTGTTCTATTGCTCTCTATGTTTCTCTTTGTTTCAGGTAAATGGACCCAGAAAAGGTTCTATTGAGTGAGGTAACTGAGAAACAGAAAAGC
This sequence comes from Dicrostonyx torquatus, assembly GCA_028555095.1. Taxonomy (NCBI): domain Eukaryota; kingdom Metazoa; phylum Chordata; class Mammalia; order Rodentia; family Cricetidae; genus Dicrostonyx; species Dicrostonyx torquatus. The sequence continues at coordinate 4,852,456 of JAQHUG010000091.1, read as the reverse complement.
AAACACCACGTGTTCTGTTTCACCTGAGATTCTTAGTTTCAAATCCTCAGTTGTGCGTATACAAATGGAGTAACCACAAAAACCGGAAAAAGCATAAAGAGACCACAGGTGGGGAAGGGTCCTAGGAGTGTAATAGCAAGATACAGGTGATATCAAGTAGGAAGCAAAATAACAGGGATGGAGTTCCAGCTGGGTAGGAGAGAGGGAGGTCAATACAGAAAGAGGAGGAACGGTGGAAAAATAGCATCAAAGCTGTTTGATAAAGCATCCAGGAATCAAATTACTTCAATTTATTTTACATTTACCTAAAATAATACACAATGCATCCAAGTATGTGTATGTATATGTATGTACATGTATGTGTGTACACACATACATACACACATATATTTTTAAAGTAAGTGAAGGTCCTCAGGCTGACAATGTTCTCCATAAGTGCTGTAGACTACCAAAGGGAAAATAAAACTCTACAAGGCATAAGAAACCCACCTTTCAAATGATTGATCAATGTAGTCCAAGTGACCCCTAAATATTACTGACTATTAATGGAGCCCTTAGTTGTCTCTCAGGACTTAAGAAGAGGCCCCTATTGCTAAAGATACTGTACACCCAGAACATAGGACTCGCATGATTTGAACCGGATCTGCTGACTTTCCATGGTTTCAGAAAACACTATGCAACTTGCCAAAGGAAGGAAGCAAACAATTAACCAGTCCTACTTAGGTGCAACACCTATAAACCATCGCAATTACCAGCCTGGCAGAATATTCATCAAGCTGCAATAAGTGGCACTCACTTGTTGGTGCAGCCAACAGCTGTCTAGTTGCACTGAAGACCCACTCAACAGGAAGAAAATAACGCTCTGGTACTGTAAATCTAGGCAATTCTCGGAGGTTAGTGAGATTAGACCTTGGAAAAGGATTGACTTTGGCCACTGCTACACAAGCATAGTTCCTTAGTATATCCTAAATCTTATTCCTACACCACAGATGATCATAGTGACCATCCCTTATCAAAGAAGCCTCCATTCACTGCAGAAAACTACAAGTGGGCACAATGCATAGATCAACAGATGCCGGGGAGGGAGGGGACGGAGCCCAGCCCCAGTGGATACATCTTCATCCCAGTTCTTTCATCTACAGTTCAGGGAACATTGAGGAAGAAGAGGTGGAAAGAACATAAGAGCCAGAATGCCAGGAAGTCTGCGGTGGAACAGAGTCTCCTAGATATGTCTGCACAAATGAGACTGGAACATTGACAATCAGTGTTAATGTGGAAGGAGTAAAATTTTGCCAGGTCCCACTCCTAGACAAAGAACCCCAGGGAACTAATGAGTGCTGGGAAAAGGAGAATTAGCCTCTCTCAGGGATGAGCCTCTTTATTGGTTATCCAATGCAGTGTAGTCATCCTTGAAACCATATACACATCACAGACAAAAATAAACTCAGCAGATTGCACACACACACACGCACACATGCATGCACGCACGCACACACACGTAACCAAAGAAAAGAGACTACTAGTGTGAGACTTGTGTGGCAAGAAGGGGTTGAAGGGAGGTTAGCTGAGGGTAGTTGGAAAGATAAAAAGGGAGTAAGTGATGTAATTCTATATCAACTAAAACACTAAAAATTAAATCAAAATTTAAAAGCCACCTGTTACTCTATGGAAAGCTGCTGGCAATTTCTCTTTCCTTTACTGGTCATAAGCTGAAAGTCATGGTCAGTAACAGTAAATGGACATAGTGACCATGGCCTGAGAAGTCAATGACAGAGCTTACATTATCTTTTTGTTAATAAAAATGACACCAAGAAATTTATCCCAAAGTGCTGCTATGAGAATTGGGATTATGACGTTTCTGGGAAGCACAATGAAAGAGTATTTAAGAGTTTAATTCTGAAGTCAAATAATACTGGTGTCAATCAAAGGTCTGCTGTTTCCTATTTGTGTTGACGAACATATCTGTCATTAACTTCACTGTACTTAAGGAGAAAGAAACACCAGTCATTAACTTGCTATTCTTGTTTTGTTAATGTTTCTAAGTCTTAGATAACAATAGAAGGTCTTAGATATACCATGGTTAGTGTTATGTACACTGTCAGAAACTTTGTAATCTAGACAAAATAAAAAGCCTGTATTCATTGAGCTGTGTTTTTATTTTTTAATTTAGTTAGATCATGAAGTCAAACATTTAGTACAGAACCTGATACAAGATTTTTGTTAACTACTGTTTGTCAATTCAGGAGGCACGCAAGAAACATCTTAGACACATCAAGAAGTATCTCAGTTTTCCTTTGTGATTTCAAGGGCAAAAAAATGGAGATTGACCTTGATTTAAAAAAAAAAACAAACAAAAAAACAAATCAAGAGCTTTAGAATAGAGCATCTGACTGCTTCAGGTAGTGAGAACCTGCTTGGTCCCAGGACCCAAAATGAAGCCACATCAGTATCTGACAGGAGTCACAGGAAAGCGATTGCTTCCTTGTGTGAGGATTGTAGTCCCCCATGTCTTGTATTGCCAACACTGATAATGGTGCTTATCAAGTTCTCACGATACTCCTGAATGGTCTAAACACTTCTCATTCATGAGCTTGTTTAAAACATCCAAATCTTATGAAGTGAATCAGAGAGAATCCAAACACAACTGAAGATGAAGGAAGTTGAGCCAAACTGATTAAAAACTTGTCCAAATTCACACAGCAGAACAGGGTGGCTGGCTGGGCCACTTTCTATTTATTTTTCTTCTGCAGCTATGGTGATTATAGGACCCACTAGAACTCCTTAGACTGCTGTTTGAGGACCTCTGGTCTTCATGAGCTCTTTAAAAAAAAAAAAAGGAAGGAAGGAAGGAGAAAGAAAGAAAGAAAACAAGCCATCTTTTTTTTTCATTTTACATACCACTCCTGCCCCTTCATCCCTCCCTCGACAAACTCCTATCTACTCCTCAGAGAGAGCAATGCACATTGTTCTGAGAAAGGACCAAAACCCTCCCCACTATATCCAGGCTGAGCAAGGTATCCATCCAGAGACAATGGGTTCCAGAAAGTCAGGACAAGCAGCAGGGACAAATCCTGGTGCCACTGCCAGTGGCCGGGCAGTGTGCCCGAGCCATACAACTGTCACCCACATTCAGAGGGTCTAGCTTGGTCCTATGCTGGTTCCTTCCCTGTCCAACTGGAGTTGGTGAGCTCCCATTAGCTAAGATAAGTTGTTTCAGTGGGTGTTCCCATCAAGGTCTTGACCTCTTTGCTCATATTCTCATTCCACCCACTCTTCAGCTGAACTTTGGGAGCTCAGTCCAGTGCTTCACTGCCGGTCTTTGCCGCTGTCTCCATCAGTTGCTGGATATGTTTATCATATGATGATATGTATATCAATATTAGTTTAAGATATTCAGCAACCTGACTACAGGGCAAGGTCAGTTCAGGCACCCTCTCCACTTAGCTTAGGAGTCATCCTTGTCCTAGGAATTTCTCTGGTGCCAAGTTTCTTGCTAGCCCAATAATGGCACCCTCAATCAAAACATCTCTTTCCTTGCTCTCAGTCTCTGTCCTTTCCCCATCTCGACTATCCTGTTCCCTCAAGTTTTCCTCCCACCTCCCCTTCTCTTCTCCTCCTCCCCTTCCACCCCATGATCCCAATGCCAGTTCCTAAGGCAGATGCTATCTTGAGAGAATAAAATGGAGGAAAAAAAACAAATCAAAATGTGTAATCACATAAAAATATTCTAGCTTTGATTTCATGTCAGGAAATAATTATTAAAGTAAATGTCAGTTTTACTGATGCACTTATGTAAGAATTGTAACCCTCATATTGTTATTCTGATAGATAAATTTTTAACGCTATTGTCTGTCCCAAACATCTTAGGAAGTCACTGGTGTGAAGAGGAGAAAAAGGCCAGAGAAAAACAAATATTCTTATGGCTTAACAAACAAAATCAAACATAAAATCCTATTTATGATGTTAGAGTCAGTATGTAAAAATTATCTATGCATGTAAAAAGTGAAATGCTAAGAGGTTTCTTAAAGATTGTGATTTTCTTGAGTCAGGTGAATACATAAAGAAAATATATCATACAAATATAGAATTTTGTTCAGCCATAAAGAAAAATAAAGTTATGACATCTCCAGAAAAACAGATAGAACTGGAGATCACTATAATAAGCAAAATAAACCATATCCAGAAAGACAGATATGATATATTTTTCATTAATATATGCAATCTATATATTTAAAAATATGTGTGTGTATATACAATTATAATATTTATGCATGACAAGAAAGCAGGAGATGAACTATTTAGGAGCAGGAAGGAAACCAGCAAAAGCAGAAAAGGAGACCAAAAGAAGATAATGGGCACTGGATATGGGCAGAGCATCTGACATCCACCCACAGAAGTGCTGCAATGAAGCATCATTTTATATAACGAATATACCCTGAAAACAAAAAGGAAATTATCAATAAAAGGAAATGTTAAAAAACGATTGTAAGATTTTGACTTTTTGTCCTATTTTCTATTGTGATTTATATTTTATTTATGAATAAATGATTTTTTAAAAGAAGGCACTACAACTGGGTTGTAAAACCTCAAAGCCTGCTGAATTGCAAGATTATTTATTTCCTTCTTAAACTGACTCAATTTCTAGAGTTCTTGTTTCACCAAAAATTTCATTTATAAGATGTCCTGAACTTTTCTCTTTGTTCATCATGGAAACTTTTCTAGAGAAAGAAGGAAACCTGGGCAACCACAGTGATGCGCATCCTGCTACATCCTGCCCTTTCTCTGCACAGTTGGTCCATTTAGGCTGCTTTCATGCTCACACTGGAACCACTTTAACAAACTAATAGGTCCCTTGAAGCAAAATGCCCTTCTGATCAAAGAAGCATGGAGTTATTTAAGAAAGAGGCCCATTTTCCTTAAAATTAAGTGTATTGATGCTCTTAGTACACCCACAAGTCAGAGAAAATTCATACTTAGGATCATCTACTTCTATTGTCCTTATTTTCCATATCTCAGCCTTATTTAATTATAAGTCATGAGTAGTATAAGAAGAATGCATATGGCAGACATGTGGTTTAACAGTAGCATAAATGTTCTAATGTCCATCAAGCAGGTCTGTGAACTATTTCTTCAAAATGTTATATAAGCTTATTCCCTAACACCCATTCTTTAATGCTACTCTGGCCACCAGCTGTCACCTGGTTCCACCTCTGCTTCCTTTCTTAGGCTAAACACACCATCAACCACCCACTTAGGGGACGTTTCTTAATATGTGGAGGCAGTGAAGTAACTCTCCTTCTCTCTGTCCTTGCTAAATAATACTTATCCCATTTGTTAGTTTTAGTCAATATAGAATTCAGGTAGGGGGTAGAACTCTAAGACATTAGAACAGTGGATATATAGCTTCAAATACATTCAAGATTGGATTTATTTTAATGTTTTTTCTCTGAAAGATTAAAGATTGCATATTCATGTGAGGCTTCATTAACTATAGAACTGGTAGTAGAAAAATAACTAAATGTCCAATATAGACAGGTGATGATCAAAACAAAAACCCTGTTATACAGAATTCCAAAGCCAGAAAAGATATAGTGTAACTTTTGCCCCCTAAATCAGAAAATGGCATAACTCTCCCAGAGTCTCTCACAGGATGGTTGTAGATTTTCACTTTGTTGCAATCAAGACACTTGGCTGACTTTTGCTATGCTAGGTGGTTGACTGTGTTGTAGCTCAGGGCAAGAGCAGGCAAGTATGGCAGTTAGGGCAGAACCGGAAATAAAACATGTAAGTTCAAAATCACCTAGTTAGTAAGCACACTATGTCAATCACAGGATTTTGATACTGTTTTTCTTAAACCCAGCATGTATTGGTTAACTATGTATCTGGCACAGAATTACGTACTCTGTTTATTTTATAGAAGATGGTCTAGAAGAATCTGAGATACCTATTTTGACCGCTGGACACTAAAAGTCAAAAGACAAACCATTTTCCTGAGGTTACTCAGAAATGGCTAACCTATCCTTGACCCCAGAGCTTTCTAACTTTGCAGTCTCCCCAATACAAACTTTACACATAATTCATATGCTAGGGAGGACAGGTTACTACCTATTGGATGCGATGACAAAAAGTTGAAGTAACCTGTGGGGATTACAGAGAAGTAAGGAAATGGAGCCCAAACGTACAGGGAAAGCAGAGGCAGGGTGAGCAGAAAGCACAGTGAAATCTCATTCGTGGCGGTTCTAATTGTGCATCATTAGGCTTCATTTTTAGGAGTGAGATGGGGAAGGAAGGGAACACACACTGGAGGAACTGAACGGAGGCCAGGGTTCTGCAAGGTCTCACAGAGGACGGGGCTCAGGGGCAGTGTGGCCCTCCGCAGAGCAGGATACTCACACAAAGGCACAAAAAACCATGAATGAGACGCAGCATGATTGTAGAAAGAGAATCACACCCCAAAGCCGATCTTGTTCTTTGGGAAGCCCCCAGAGTGTGGCCAGCTAGCTTGAGTTGTTTTAACCTCTGAGCCTGCTTATGAATATCCAATGCCTCATTCTCTAGAGAGAATTCAACAATTACAAGTGATCTGACTTCCCAGGAGCATTTGTACAGAATTGGTTTTTGTTTATACAGAACTCTTCAAAAGCTTAATTCTAAATTGCCGCATGACTTTGGGTGCGTGAGTTTTCAGGATGCATCCAGGATTGTGTATTTAATTAAGGAATGTCTTTATGACTCTAGCTGCTCTAGCCTTGATCTGTATGCTTCCTCCTAAAGAACATTGCAAAGTTATTACTTCAGCATCACGCTCTCTGACAGAAACATGGTTTACTTGTTTCTGAAAGACCGGATTATTGAGTGAAGTAATGTCTGATTTCCTTAATTATGTGAACAATCTCGCTTAAAATGAAACAGGGTGAGGTGTCTGAGAATTTGTGTCAACTTCAGTCCCGGAAACGAATGTTGGCCATGTAACAGATTCACTTTATAGTTGTATCTTAAAATCTTACAGCAACTTTCCTTTCAAGTTGCTAACGAGAATTCCAAAGTGGTGTTGTAAGAGATGGCAAAAAACTATGTAATAAGGAGTCTTCGTTTGTGGCATGTACAAGCCACTGCCTGTTGGTTGCGCCCACAGAATGTCCAGAGCAACATGGTCTGTTCTTTGTTGTTTGCCTACCTGCAAATTCTTTTCGGGAAGCTTGTTGAAGCATTCAGAGTGTGGCTTGGTGTAGATCGCGAGCTCATGCAGCTAGATCAGAAATTGATACCAGAATAAGACATCCTTGTTTTGCTGCTTTCTTAGTTTTTGGCAATTTTGAACACATGGCTTTCAAGGTGTATGTTCGATAGAGCTTAGGAGGCAAACAGCGATGGAACTGATGGGAGCATATTATAAGTGCTTATCTAGGAGAAACGAACACAGAGGGCAAGCCTTTTAGACGGGATAGAAAAGGGCTGGAAGGCAGTGTTGAAATCCCAGAGCTGGAAAGGGTTATAAACACATGCTAACTGGAAGAGTGTACAGCAATTTCTGAGCATGGCGGATAGACTGGAGGGAAGAGTGGAGAGGGTAGGTTTGGGGAGTGAGCGGCTGGTGCTGGAAGGGAGTGAGACTCACCAAAGCATCTTTAAATGATGAATTCTCTGGAGGTGACTGGAAAATGGAGTCCTAGAGGAGTGAGTAATAGGGAGAACAAAAAGGAATGAAGAAGAGAGGCCTGAACTATGTGGCCCAGTAAACATGACTGTGTGTGTGTTCCTGCTTCCCCATATTCCCATACCATGCTCCTCATTTATTTTTTTACTTTTTGCATTTACACATGGAAATTTATTCATCCATAAAGAAAAATGAAATCATGGTATGGATAGGAAAAATTGTGGAACTATGTCAAGTAAAATAAACCAGATTGCCCCCCCCCAAAAAAACCAAATCACAAGCGCAAAACATCACATATTGTCTCCAATTTGTGAAATCTAGTTTTTTGTGTGTGTGTGTTTTAATTCTTAATCCCATGATCACTTTGCCCACTCTAGCTCAAACCCCTCCTCCAATTGTCTTCCTTGGCTAACTTTTATCAGTCAGATTTAAGTGACTGTGATAATTTCAAAGCAACTTTAAAACATGCACTTATATGCGTTTATAAAAATGTAGAAATGAAAGTCTCATAAACATTTCATAAATGATACCAATCTAGCATAAAACCATTAATAGAGTTTACCTGTCTGGTTTGACCCAGTTGATTAGGAGCCTGTGAACCATTCCTCCAACTTGACCCTTGCTCTAACATATGAAAGACACCGAGTTATCTCACATGTGAGAGGAAGGTCAGTAACAAATGCATATGGTACCTCCATGTTAGCATGATGGTTCTGCAGGTCCCGTGTAAATACTGGTCATTCTTTCCACTCTTATCTCATTCCTTCTCTTTCTGCCTACTGTTGAGCTTGCAGGCCGGGTAGCATCTGAGAGAATAATGGCTGCTATCAGACTTTTGCTTTGGTTTTTGCTACTTGGAGGTCTAAGGCACCAATTGAGACACACAAAGCTGTGGTTGTGTGTCACACAGAAATCCTGTTTGTTGCTTTCCGTGAATAACTCCATTGTAGAATTCTGACAAAGCAAGTTGATGCCATTTAGTTCTCCAAAGCCTTGAAAACCTTTAGCAGTTTTACATTGGGAGATGGATGTCCAAATAGAGCAATACAAGAAAGAGGCCAGTCTTGTGTGATATGCGGAATCACTGAAATCAGCGTTCCCGTTTGTAAGACCTTTTCCCAGTCTTCTGACTGCCACAGCACTATGTGATGTTGTCTCACAATTGTAAGGCATAGGTCCCACAAAAGACAGCTAGTGATGTGAGCAGAAGTCTGAGTTCTTCGGCTCAGCAGTTAAGAGCACTTGTTGTTCTTGCAGAGGACCCAGCTTCAGTTCCCAGCACCCACATGGTAGCTCACAACCATGCAGAACTCCAGCTCTTGGGGATCCCAAACCTTTTTCTGAAGTCCTTAGACACAAGAGATGCATGTGATACATAGACATACATACAGGCCAAATACCCATACAAAGTAAAAATAAATACACCTAAAAATGTTTAAAACTAATTTGATTAAACTCATCTGATTTCTCATCCTTGGGTCACACCTAATCTGACCTAGTCATGACATTCAGCATCTTTGTGCTGTCTTTTTCACAGTAAATGGACGTTCTCTCCAGTTCATCAAGGGGAATGTAATCACAGGCCAGAGGCTGCCATTTTAGGCACCTGTCTTAGATTAATTGGTTCCAGTAGTGTTTTAGAGACATGTGCAGAGCAGCAAAACACCCGAGTCACCTGACAAAGGCATCTCTGGCAGAGGTGGAACAAAGTACAGTGTGCCACTCTCGTCTTTCGGTTCTCACACTTCATGTGACTGTCCTTTCGCTATTTTCTGCAGTCAACATAGTGGCATTCTTTCCACGTCACTACACCAGCCAGTGAGTGGTGGTGTTTCTCACCTTAGTAGGTGCCCCGTGGCTTCAGACACAGACAGGAGGTGAAAACCAGGGACCCGGTCACCACCCAGGTGCACCGAGTGGGCAGAGAAAGTGATGCAGAAGCCTGGGTGATGCGCATCAGACAGGGGATGAGGACAGTTCAACTGTTCCCTGCAGAGGGTACTCAAGGGTGGCAGCAGAATGCAAAGGTGGAGGGTTGGATTGTAGTCCCTGGTCTCTAAAGGTTGTGAGTTTATCTTCAAAACCTGATGAAAAACATTCCTCTTTTCCTTTTGTATTTAAAAATAACAATAACAACACAAAGGACAAGACTCCCTTCTGAACTGTGCTCCCTGTAGAGCAATGAAGTAGTTTTTATCTTGTAAAAAATTTACTCGGGGCTGGAGAGATGGCTCAGCGGTTAAGAGCATTGCCTGCTCTTCCAAAGGTCCTGAGTTCAATTCCCGGCAACCACATGGTGGCTCACAACCATCTGTAATGAGGTCTGGTGCCCTCTTCTGGCCTGCAGGCATACATGTAGACAGAATATTGTATCCATAATAAATAAATATTTTTTAAAAAATTTACCTAATTTGTTACGTAACACGTATGCATGTTTTATGCTGGCACACATGTGTGGATATACATGCATATGCGATCGGATGTGAGTGAAGAACAGTGATTAACCTTGGTTTCCATTCCTCAGAGCCTTTTGCTAGGATCTGGGGCTCTCTGATTTGGTTAGACTTTCTGATCATCAAGCCCCCGGCACCCACCTGCGCCTAGCTCCGAAGCACTGGAATAATATGTGTGTATTTTACCATTCCTGGTTTTTAACACTGATGCTAGGGATGAAACTCATGTCCTCATGCCTGCATGAGTTCTTTATCAACTGTACTATCTCCCCAGATCTTTGGAGAAAATGAAATTTAAAGGAGACCTGGAACTCACCTTACGCTATATGAAAATTTATTTACTGAGAAAGAAACACACTTCTTTGTCTGTTGGTGTTACTAGGTCTGTGGTTGATAGCCTTGTGAATGTAATTTTTGAGAAAGTATAGCCTGCCAATAACTGGAGCTCTACAGTAATGTTTACATTTTCCTATGGGATAATAACTTTTCCTTCTGTGTTCTATTGCAGACTGGCCCACAAGCAATGGTATAGAAAGAAATGGGACAACAGATTCTCTGGGAATAACTTCTGAGAATGAAAAAGGTTTGATTTATGGAACTATGAAAAAGATGAAAATAAACATCATATTATCCATAGACAGTAGTTACAGACGGGAAGACAGGCAGGTGTCACTTGGCACCTATGCGTCTATGTGTAGTCATCTTGTATATGGTCGGGATGTGTTTGATTTTGAAAACCACTCTGGGTTCATTGTTCAAAAGTTCCTCTGAATAACAAAATTTGTCTATTTCTCAGACTACTTTTTCATTAAAATGTTATACTTTACTGATTAAACAAACAAGCAGAAGTAAGGTAAACTTTTTGGAGAGATTTGTATTTTATTCAGATGAGAAAAGAAGGTGATTTGGCAGGAAACGTGAGTCAAGAGGGATGAATACAGGGCTGTCAGTGAGGACGACTGAACCTAGACCCAACGCCACCTTAGAACATCAGCAAAGGAGGGATGTCCAGCAGAGCCCACACGCCTTGCACACCGTGGAGGCTTCATTGTTCTTTCTTTGTCCATGGGGAAGTTAGCAGTGCCCTTCATGAAGAAACTGAACTTTTCCATTACTCCTCCTGAGGGAAAACATGATGAGCAAGACTCATCAAGATCAGGAACATATAAAAGCTGAAAAGACATACAAAACTCTGAAGTAGCAGTGGGAGCTGTTTTACAGATAAGAACAAGGCTGTGGAGTAGAACCTCTTTCCGTTAGAAAGGAAGACTCCAGAACATCGTGCTGTTGCCACAGAGGAGAGGTTCTCTGCTTCAGTGATAACTCTATCCCAATCTATTTCTTCCACTGATTCCAGAGGCAAGAAGATCACCCAAGGCATTGAAAGAACAAGAAGACAGAGGGAGTTGAGGTAGCCCGTCTCTCAGCTTTTCTTGGTCAGCAAGTCAGTGCTGGAGCTGGATACTGCAACACCAAGGAAGACCTTCACCATGTCCTTCTCTGGGGCCCGTGGCCTTGAACATGCCTAGTTTCATGGTCCAGGACTATCTATGCATCTGCATCAAAGAATCTTTCCTTCTGTGAAAGGAGGCTTTCCAAACAGAAACGTGTGTGGACATGTTCTCTGGGCTCAGGTCCTATTTGTTATTTTAATTTGCTAAGATAACCACAAAGGAGAGAACACAGGACACAAGTGTCCCAATGCTGGTGGGTAGAAGGTAGTTAACAGTAACAAAAGTGAATTTGGTGTAAGATAGTAATTGTTAACTTTCATATTACACTTTAAAAGGGGAGTATCTACCTAATTACTATTCCTCCAAATACTGTGCAGGTCAAACGGAAACACCTAAACAAAACATGTCCATGGGATTTTGATACAATAGTTACAGCCTGTATTCTTTATTTTAGAAAAAAGGCAAACCAATCATTTTCATTGTCTTTTCTCCCTTAGGACTACTTGATCCTTACTTAGTGCCTATAGCAACTTGAGAAAAAAAAGTCCAGATGAATTAAAGTTGTTTAGTATTTTAGAAATAATATGAGATAGTGGATTCCAGCTACCCAATTTTTCAGGAACCTTCCTTCATATAGGAAGTCGTACAGACCTCTGCTTTTAAAATAGTAAAACTTGAACTTGGGTTTGGGGGCCACTCCAAATGGCCACTTTAAGCCATTTGGTGACTCCTGACTTGCCTCTAAGTTGCAGGAGCAAATATGAGCTTGAAAACTCATGCCTTCCTAGAATTACAATAATTAGAGATACGTGCTGGGATAGGAGCTGTTCAAGTTGTCAGAATAGCTGGCCCAACCCTGGTCTGATTCAGCTATAATTGGATTTTTCTTCCCATGCTCTGTTCCGCATGGAAACAAGTAGAGAATAAAGAGTTAAGAGGGATCTTGGGAAGGGGAAGGATTGAGTAGAGAACATTGTTCCCAGTACACTTTCTTTGTGTTTGGTACTCACAAGATCTCTGTACACAGCTTGCATTTATTCCCATAGGTGACATAGTCTGAACCACAAACTGGTATGTTTTCAATGGGACAGGGGATGGCTACCACTGGGTACTTCTTGTATATGTCACAGTCCACCTGGTTAGACACAAGAGAAAGTCCTGGTTTTCTCAAATACTGCAAGTATAATAACGTTGGATCAACTACACGACAGGCTGCAAGAGCTGAAGTCTTTCTCATCTCAGATGTTCTGATGCCGTTAAAGCCATTCTTATAGTGTCATTACCACCATGGCAAATACCAGCAGTGCCAGCACCCTTTCTCCTTGTTAATGCCATACATGGTGAGCAATCGCTGAGCATTTCTGTGACAGATAGCTTTAGTGTTACGTGATCTCCCATTATTTAATATTTACTACACTTGAGTAAGACAAATTCTATTATAAGGCCTATTTACAAGTGGGGAAAACGTTTCTTCATCTGTGTTTGTCTCCTCTGTTGCTTTCCCTAAACATATGACATGAACTCTGTATTGATCTTTCACAGATATTTGTTGACTAAATAATAGCCAATAGATTTGAAATTAAAATTTTGTTCAACATACTTACCGTTGGTAAAGGGTGACTGGTCACTTCTGGAAGACAAATACAATGGAATATTAAAAATAAAGCAAAGCCTGGAATTTTATTAATCAATGTAGCCTTGTCTTTCAGTCAAAAACTTTATTTCTTTTGGCAATGAATCTCAGCCTAGACCCCACCCCAGATGTTTGCTTAGGAACTGGAATGCCCAATGGGTAAGCCCTTGAATCAGGAAGGTAAATTTATATATTCTTTCTGGAACTTACGGGGTACTTGATAATATCAGTTGCCAATGACTCCTTATTATTGATATACTTTCTCTATTAATCAATATAAAGAAACTAAAAGAGCTCCATGTGGTGATGCACACAGTTAATCAAAGCACACTGGAGGCAAAAGCAGGCAGATCTCTGTAAGCCCAAGGACAGCCTGGTCTACATAGCAATGGGACTACATAGTAAAACCCTATCTCAAAGAAACAAACAGAAAAGTAAATGAATGTCTTTAAGGTGTTAGACATCTATTTTAACTAAAACTCTTTTCATAATTTAAAACTTGAGCCTTCTGGAGAAATGTGTTTTATTCCAATCCTACTATATGGATCCAAGAAGACATCTAGGACTCTGCATCTCTGCTCTGAGGAGTAGCCATCTACTGACACGGTTGTGTAAGTCTGTATACAATAGAATTTATAAAGAAATTAGGACCCCTTTTGTCCATGGGTGCCAAGTAAGAATGCTTTCAAGGGATGACATTAAACCCACTCCCTCAAAGTACAGATAGAACCATGGTCTTTCTCCCTGGCCAGAACTGTTTCTTTTACTTTAAGTCCATTTGACCCAATATTTATATCAGCACCTTAGATCCTAGGAGAAAATATATGGAAAAAGAAACAACCTTCAGGATCATATGTGATGCTGACTAGACCCAACTCACCCAAGCTGTGGCAGACATAGGTTGCCATGAAGAACAGAATGAGGCCCCCGACGACCCTCATGATGGAGAGAGCTGTGACAAGGAGGCTAGTGATCTGAGCTGAAGGTACCGTGCACTAGCAGAGGGGTCATATTTATATGGAAAGCTTTGGTTTCTCCACCTTTCCTGTGAGCTCATTCAAAGTCAGTGTTGGGCCCAAGTAGCTCTCCAAGCATGTCACACACCCCGAGTCGAGCTGCAGTACCTGTCAGTTAATTGCTGCTTCCCTCCTCGTTGACAGGGAGGTCACTTGAGGTGATGAGTATTTTTCTGTCTGTTGCATAAGTGAAGTCTGTTATTTACACTAAGCTTTTCACAGAAGAGATTAAGCATGGGTTTCTTAGCTATGAGACAAAGGGAAATCACCGGCTTAGTTTATTTTACTCGAATGGAAGATCATGGTTATACCTACATTTAGTTTAGACTCCTGAGAAAAGAAAGTTTCCTTTTCAAAAGCAGTAAACCTGTTGAGCATGCTGGAGTCTGGCAAACCTAACCACAGCTTTGGCATTTATGAGGCTTGGAGAAAGATGTTGGCATCACCTAGCGATGAGACACTGAACAAGTTGTTGATGAAGCTGTGGACTTTTACCAGAAAGGAAAGCCCGGTCATACGACAGTTATTTATAATTTTGAGATTTCTATAACTTAAAGCTTGTACCTCTGTGAGTGGGTGGTCAGGCAATGGTGCTGCATGGAGACCAGTCCAGTTGCCAAATGGGCAAAGCAGTCACTGTTTAGATTGGTGCCCAGGGAGGTGAAGGAATATTCTGAAGGCTGTCCCTTTCATCAGTGAAATGTGTATTCCATCCTAGAAGAGATAGCCCTGTCATTTCCCTTCCCTGTCGCACAGCCTTGCTCTCATGCCCTTCTCCCGCATGAGGGATATGGAATGATGATGGCCACTCTTACCTCGTCCCCTGAAGGGTCAACACGAGAATGACAAGTAGTTGACAAATGACAGTGTCTGCCTCAGAGCCTGAGCATCCTCTCTGTTCCATGGGGGTTATCATTAGTTACAGCAGAGCTAAATGCCCTTAACATGAACACCTACTCTAAAGCAGTGTGTCTGAACACGTGCTTGTGATTGTTAGCATTCAGTGAAAAGACCATAGTCAGCAGTTGGGTTGCTGGTAATTTAACTGCAAACTGCATTGTCCAGGCAAGGTTGTCTGAGTGCCTGCTATCTGTCTGCAAAGCTCAAGGCCATGCATGAAACCCAGGAAGGCAGTAGGTTATAAAGCTCATTGTGCAGTAAGCTTAATTTTGTTTGTTCTAAAACACAGGATTCTCAAATAATATTAAACAACTTATAAATGACATTGTGTCACCTTTAAATTTAGACTTTTGCATATTTGAAGGGGGATGCAACATAATCTTGTTAAAATATCTACCATTGTATGCCCTGGATCTCATTTGAATTGTTCATCTAAAAGCCATAAAGCCATTGAATATGTTAGTTAACTTCTAGAGACATTAATTCTTCATCTCTAAAACACAACTAATGTTTACCCCATGGGATGTTTTGAACCTTCATACACATAGGCACACACATGAGGTGGTAGGAGGGCAGGGAGCATGTTATGACAATTTTGTTGTATAAAAACCAGAGAGTATAATTATCATGCACCAAAACTATCATATTTGTACACATAATCTGCATGTATTTACATGTGCATGTAGACATATATCAAAATGCATGTATATTACAGTTCATTTCTTCTAGGACCATTAGAATAAGATAACATGAGATTAAAGTGCTGGATATATATAATACAATTAAGAGTCATTGTAAACCTGAGGTACATAAAGCTGTGCCTGAAATAACACAGTAATATACTGTTTTATAATAGTAGGAGTAAGTATTAAAATAATATAAAGTATATAATATAACATACACTAGTTATTTATCATCATTTATTGCTGGGTATTGTGTCTGATTGTTGTGCACAATGTGCTTTTATATGACCAGCAGTACAGTTGAACTGAATGCATTCCATCATTACAAATAAACTTACCACTATGAGACACTATTATGTACCCCATTGGGTAAAGTAGTTACGATGTCTAAAACCAACTAGGTAATGGGGATTTTTTTTTCAACCTCACTATAATCCTCTGGGACTACCATTCTATGTGCAGCATGTTGTTGACTAAAATATCATTATCTAAAAGATGACTGTATATGTAATTCTTTTATGTGTGTGTGTGTGTGTGTGTGTGTCTGCGCTTGCACATGCTCACACACAGGCACACATGCATGATGTTTCCAATGCTAGGCTCATAATCAGGTATTGATATGGCAGGTCATGTTGTGGAATGCAAATTTCACGACAACGCTTTGAAGAGGGCAGTCATTGCCCTAATTCAACCAGCTTGCAATTTGAAGCTTTGGAGACTTCTGTAATTTTCCTAACATCATGACACTAATTACTGGAGGAGACTATACAGTGTTAAGTCACAGGCAAGAAGTGATGGTTCTAATAAGGACCAACAGTTGTAAGTTTTATTGATTGCTATGGAAGTTTACAGATAATGAATACCAACCTGAAGCCATCATGTTTCAAGATGAGTTTTTTTTTTAAGTTCTAAAGCACAGGGTTTTGTGTCTCATTCGTTTGTTTTTTTTAGTAAATTAGTGTGAATGAGATAAGGGATGATCAGGATGCTTTGGAACTACAGGGTCACCAAGTATTATTTTGGATATTTGAGCATCAGGGATAAGACTGAGATGGCAGAAACTTTGGCCTCATTCATCAAAGTCTCATATTTACTGAATATCTTGAAGTCAAAAGTAAAGACACAGAGTGGAGGGTGATGAACTAGAGGCCTGTAAGGCAAACTAGAGACTGGCTAACTAGAGGTTTATAAGGCAAACTAGAGGCCTATAAGGCTAACTGGAGGCCTCTAAAGGGAAGACATAGCAAGGGCACAGATGAGGTCATTCCCTCTGTCCTAGAAGATGGGTGATTAGGTAGGGAGGTGAGTATGGAGACAGCTCTTTGGAAAGACCAGGAAATGGAGCCCATCATAACCTGCTTTTGACAACAGAAGAATTAAGTTGTGCTGTAGCTTGAGAAGGTTCATCACTAAAATAGATGGGAACCTGTCAGATCATCAGAAGCGGATATAGAAACGGATGCCTATTAAACAAAGCTCCAGCACAATTAGCACCTTGCTGCACATTTTTCTCAAAGTCCACATGACACAGAGTGATTTTACGAATGCTGAATGAGTAGACCTGTGACATCTGACGGGCATATCTCTGTGTGAGGGAGTACCAAGGTTTGGAAGAGAGTCATGCGTTCCAGAAACACCTGCTAGTTTCTTCAGAAAGGTCAAGTTTTAAACAAGATATGGATCTAGTAGGTGTGGAGAACAGAAATAATTGTGCAGGCTATGACTAGAGGCAAATGCCAGAATGGATTTCTCAAGGGTGGGGCTGAGTTCATGACCTTTTGGGTGTTTACAAAAATAAAGCCGAGGAGGATGGATGGGTGGAGATAGAGTGTGAGGAGGAGCCAGGTCAAAGGATCAGGTGTGGGGCTAGTTTGGGTTTTGGAAACTACTTCTGGGGAGCAGAAATTTTCACATTGAACAGTGAACCACACATTAGGGGGACATAGTTCTGGGGTGGGCAAGCAGCCCATTTCGGGCCAAAGGCAGTTTGCTCGTTGCCCTGTATGTTCTTTCAAAGCAGGAACCTTGAACTCTGTGTGAGGACCACGATTGTGGGTCCATACAATGAGAAAAAGTGTGAAGACCAATACAGAAAACAAAGACAAAAGCTTTGGAGTCTTGCATATTTTTCCGACTAGATTTTGGCTACCACAAGAAAGAACAGGATGGCTCATTACAGGGTTATACTAGAATAATGGTTGAGCGAGGTGCTCCTGGGTCAGCTCCTGGGAGTGACATTAGGGAAATTGCATCACAAATGGGCATAATCCAGGGACAGAACAGTATCTAGAGGAGCAGACTGTCATAAGAAAACTAACATGTATTAAGTAATTATTATGTATTAAACCTGTACTCTCTGGATTTGTACTGGTTCCCTTAAAACATTAAACCATTTTATGAGAGAGGCAGAATAGTCACTTTGTTTCAGCTGAGATTAAAAAAAAAACCCCAAAGGCTTAAAAGGTAGCAGTTTAAACCAAAGGATGATATATTTTAATTCTTCTAATGGGGTGATTTTAAGCAAAGAGGTGGATTGGGAGTACACTGAACTAATAGAAGTAAAATGGATAGAGCAGAAGTAGTCAGGAGAAGAGCTGGCGCTGTAAATGATCGGAGGAAAGGGGCTGCAGTGTGCAGCAGAGTGTGTGCAATTCCTCACATGTCATGATCTGCAAAGAGGGAGGGTCCCAGTGTGAGAAGTCCCTGAACCAATGCTTCCTGCCCTGTTCCATACCCCTATATATGTAAAGAACAAAATAAAGTGTCTTATTTCCTTGAGATTTCTGCTTCCTCCACTTCCCCTGATTAACATTAAAATCCATCCTTAGGGGCCATAGATACAGCTCAAGAGTGAAGCAGTTGCCCATCACACATGAAATTCTGGGTCCTTTGCCTAATACTAATCAGAAGAAAATCCTACCAAAAAACTAACATGGAAAATGAAGAATGGGGCTAGGGGGTGGAGCAATGACGAGGAGGCTAGTATTCTGCTCTTTATTCCATTCTCCCTTCTCATTGCCATAGCAACACCTGTCGCCAGCCCCCAGAGCTCCTTGCCTTTGACACCTTTGGGTATTATGCCTTTTGAGGCATACCACCTAATACCTCAAGGTCTCCTTGTTACAATTTTAAATTATGTTCATACATTCAGCTATGCCTGATGTGGGATTTCCCTCTGTATGCTGTGAATATGTTTTATGACCATTGGCTAATAAGGAAGCTGCTTTGGCCTATGGCAGTGCAGAATATAGCAAAGTGGGAATTTGAAGCAGAGAGAGAAGAAGAAAGAAGGTGGAGTTAGGCAGATGCCATGTGGCTGCCAAAGGAGGAAGATGCCAGAACCTTACTAGTAGGCCACAGCCTCATGGTGATACACAGATTAATAGAAATGGTAGCTAGGAATACGTCTGAATCATTGAACAAGTAGTGTTGTAATTAATAGAGTCTCCGTGTAATTATTCATGTCTGAGCAGCCAGAAAACTAAAGTGCAGTCTCCATTTACAGGAGCCATCTTAGGTCAATGTTTTTTCCCTCTGTTCCCTCCACTGTGTATCTACCTCGTTCTCTGGCTCTTTTCTTTCTTTCCCTTTCTTGAGTTTTCTTAATATAGCTTCCATCATGCCTTTGTGTGTTGGGGACACAATGCCTCCCTGATGTGCAGAGAAGCAGCAAAACTCCTTGAAACCAGGAATATGCTTGGCAGAGCTGGTAATAGCCTGGGTGTGGGGAGCTGCGGCTTCATATCCTGAGAACCCAAGCCTTCCCACCATAGGGGCTATGATTATCATCCCCAAGGCTGCTGTGTGTTCAGTCAGT
>JAQHUG010000091.1:4809165-4821802 GCA_028555095.1 Dicrostonyx torquatus | reverse complement strand
TCTATTTGATGTTCTATATGCATGTGGATATTACCATTGCCTTGGTCAATGACATGCAAAGGAGGCTGTATGTCTGAATAGAGAATCCCTGGGATACTTTGGGGTATGGCCAGCATCTGGAGAATAGAGACAGATTGTGAAAAGGCACTGAATCAGATGCTAAGTACTTTAACATTGCATTTCTAGAAATGGGTTGGAAACTGCCTCAGCCAGCCAAGAAAATGCCAAGTCGTGGAGGAAAATGGGCATCCTCACTATCTATTAACTCAGCAACAAAGGTATCTTTGAGACAGACTAGAGTCAGTTAGGGGAAGCAAGTGCAAATGTTTTGGCATGGTCTATTGTATCCCAGGATAGAATCCAACTCACTATATAGCTGAGATCGTCTTGAAATTCGCTCTTCCAGCTTGATGCTGGAATTGCAAGTGTGCACCACCACACATTGCTTATTCCCTGCTGAAGGTTTAGTCCAGGGCTTTGCGCATGTTAGGCAGGCATTTGACAAACTGAGCTACTTCTCCAGTCCCATGAGTAGCATTTTATGACAAGGATAAAAGTCTTGGTAAGCTTGTTTATCATACAGCAATGGATCTTGGAAACATAAGGCATACATTTGTGATGAAGCAAACTATGGAAAAAGAGACACAGCAGAATTGGCATCAAATAATGACAGAATATTAAAGGAGACTGTGATAAGTCACTGTTGAAAACTCTGCCCAGGTCAAGGTGGGTCTGGTTTGCCGCTCTCTGGAAAAAGAAGCTGGTGCCCATATTGCCGCAAAGAGATCATAATTCTGAATCTTAATTTTTTTGCAGGGGGAGGAGGTAGATGGCTTTCACTTGCTACCATGCATTTGTACACATAAGGTGTGACTGGAAGAGGATGCCTCCACTGCCTTTGTGGTCAATCAAAAGACTTTGGCTTCCGAAACAAATAAGTTTTGGGAAAGACTCTTTCCAAAAGTGAAAAGTTCAGGGATTCAACTTTTTGACTATCTCACTATGTAGACCTGGTTGAACTTTAGCTCACTTATATGGGAGCAGGCTGGCTTCCATCCCACAGATAACTGCCCGCCTCTGCCTCCTGAGTGCTAGGATTAGAGGTGTGTGCCACCATGCTCAGTGTATTCTTTACTTTTTCTATTGCTGTGATAAAACACAATGACCAAGGCAACTCTTAGAAGTAATACTTTATGTGGGCTTAAGTTTCCAGAGGGACATCAGGGAGAGACAGCAAGGATAGCGACTGTCATAGCATCATGTTGACATCTCCTATCTTGAACCGCAAGTACAACACAGAGAGAACAAGCTGACAGTAATATGAAGCCTTCATCTCTCAGAGCCTCTCCCTAGTCACACTTCCTTCAGGAAGGCCACACCTATTAAACCTCACTAAACTCTAGTAACATCTGTGGGCCAAGTATTCAAATGCCTGAAACTATGGGGGGATTTCTCCTTCAAACCATCACACCTAGCTTAAGCTTCTGGATTCTGGATGAGTGGATATTTAGACAGAAGTAAAAAATGAAGTCAAAGAGCCGGGTGGTGGTGGCGCACGCCTTTAATCCCAGCACTCGGGAGGCAGAGGCAGGCAGATCTCTGTGAGTTCGAGGCCAGCCTGGTCTACAAGAGCTAGTTCCAGGACAGGCTCCAAAGCCACAGAGAAACCCTGTCTTGAAAAACAAAAATAAATAAAAAAAAAAATAAAAGATGAAGTCAAAGATGCCCTACCAGATGTATTTCTTAAATTTTTAGTTCCAAAGTCAACCACTAGCAACAATTATTGGTAGGTGTTGGGATATTTCAGCTATAATTCAGAAACTCATACTTGACTTAACAGCAGTGAGTCTCATCCTGTGGGTCGAGACCCCCTTGGAATTGAATGGCCCTTTCATGGGGGGGATCACATATCAGATATCTTGCACATCATATTACAGTGCATATCAGTAGCAAAATCACAGTTCTGACGTGGGAACAAAATAGTTTTATAGTGAGGGGGTCACCACAACATGGGGAACTGTAATTTAAGGGTTGCAACACTAGGAAGGTTGAGAACCAGTGTTTAACAGCCTTCACGTAACCACTGCCAAATGGAGGAGCTGCTGGTTTTTATCAAGATGTACATCAAGTTTAAGGTTGGTTAGGCTGAACAGATAGGTCATCCTTCTGGGTGGCCAAGGACAGTGATATGACCCTAACTTAAACAGTCAGTGGGAAAACTGAGGGAAGAATTCTGAACTCATTCCACACGTATTCTTTCTTTCTCTGAGTCAGAAACATTCATTAGGGTAAAACTCTCCATCTCTCTCTCTGGTATGTCACTACTCCAACCATGGGAAGTATAGCATTTATTTAAGGATTTTGAAAGCTTGCACGAAGCCTGGGTAAATTCGTGACTTCCTGCTCTGGAGTCTAACTTTTCACTGGAAGGATGCTTCCTCTTTTGTTTTATGGCTGTAAGTGAAATTAGTGGAGACAAGTATGCCTGACAGAGAGACCCGCTGAGTTTAATTAAAGAAAGAAGTAGCAGTCACACCGGGCTGAGAGACTATAGATCTCCCCACATGTGAAACTATTAGTTTCACAAAAACTAATAGCAATAATTTAATTTTTAAGATGTTTACTTGCAACAAATATGACATTTTCCCATTATTTGGATTCCTTTGTTTGTTTTCCGTTTGGCTTGTAATTTGGGTAGGGCACAGGTGTGCATACAATTTGCGAATTAAGCTCCTCAAATTCCCAAAGCAATAATTTCCAGAACGAAGTAATGGAAAGCACAAACAAGTGAAGGCGTCCCATTCGCTGCTAGTTACACTTTCCATATTTGACAAACGCAATATGAGAGCCGAATTCCCTAAAGAAAAGAGAGAACATTAGTTCCTTAAAGGAAGAGGACATTGCTCTTAAACGCTCTTTCGCTACCTTCTAGATGAAGCCCTAAAGTGGAGGATGCTTCTGTTAGTATTCAGGCACCTGTACTGGCCTGCCCTTGGGGTTTTGACAGGCTGCGTCCTCAGCTGTAGCCAGTAAGAGCACCTCCTGTGTACATTCACTATGTTCCCTTTTAAAAGGGTCCTGCCAACCTCTCATCTCTCTGTCTCTCTTTGTCTTTTGCTTCTCTTTTCTTCTGCCACCCTGTTCCCAAAGGCTGGTGTCCCACCCTCCCTTCCGTCTTTTTACGTTCCCCTTCCCCTAATAAAAACCCCTTCATGTGACTCCTGTTGCCTGGCATCTTTCCCTCTTGAGGCGCTTTTTAAAAATTACAACAGTTTCTACAGTTGTACCATGTGTACCCATCTTGTCCATTCCTGTTACCATGTCATATTTCACACATGCCTGATCTATGTGTTGATTACTCAAAATGTGTCATGAAAATTTTCAATATAGTGTTTTGTATCTTGATGCATTATAGAGTAAAAAAAATACATTAGTTATATTTTGTTTTGAACTTACCACCGATCAATACAAAAGAAGCACTCATTCTTGTAGGTTAAGCCGTTTGTAGCACAAACAAATGCTACCACATCTGGACAGCTTGCTTCATAATTAGGATCTACTGGGTAATATATTTTGCATGGGGGCTGGAAACATAAACATGACAAGAATAAGAGTTTATTTTTTCCCCATTCTTTGGTTACCTTTCACTTCTAACCCACATAGAAATAATACTAAATCCTACTAGCTGAACATTTAAGGATTTCCTGTCTTTGAAACTTCCATCAAATGAGTTTTTGTTTCTACTTTTGTTCTGTGTAACCCCTATGCACCCCAAATATGCAGTTTTCCTTTGACCAGCATGCTGTTGTATAAGAAATTAGTGAGTAAAGATACAGATCGTTACTCATTATTAGTCATTATGTGTTTGTGAACTTAGGGCAGGATTTCCACATAGTTTGTAAGAATGAGAAATGTCCATGGAGACTAGAGATAAGTGATGTTTGAGGCTGAGCAAGCAATGGGTGTTATTTCATTAAATGCTCAGCTGTATCCAATTGGTGTGGGGGGTTTGCACTGTAACATTTACTAAAACATGTTAGTGTGTATGTTAAAAGGGTTATGCTACCTGGGAGGAAGTCCACCCTGAAGAGATTAATATGTGTGTCCAAGCAAGGACATGTGAAAATCTGTCAATGCACGTCACCTCTGTGGAGTCTTAGACACCTTTGAGGAGAATGAGCCAGCCGGAAGGAGAATCTAGAATTGGGAATTGAACTTTACCTTAGGCCAGCTAGAAGGGTTACGTGATCTGATAAGTTCTGCAAATAAAGTACGAACACACTGAGTTAGAAGAAAGAGTGTATGATGGGATGCAACCTCACCCGCTAGCCACTTACTCTTCATAAAGCCATGTAAAACAATTTACAGAATTTATAGGTGGTACTCCCTTGTGGACCGCCTTATTTATTTATTTGCCTATCTATCCTATATATAATTTTCAGAGCTCAGACTTCACTTGCAAATTGCTACCTCAATGAGGGAAAAGTACTGGGCTGAGTGACAAGCTACAGAGAGCTTGTCAGGTATGTATGAAATCCTGGGTTCCAACTCCAGCATTGCAATAAGTAAATTAATCTGCTAAATAAAAACAATTTAGAGTTGTATGAATTATAATGTTATTTATAACAGTAAGTTTCCTTGTTCTACAATTAGGATAACTATATGCATTTTCAGACTTCTATTAAATTACATATGATATAGAAGTGTGTTACTGCAGGTCCTGCTAGGATGCTAACTTAATATGGATACATTGATTGATGACGAGCAGATAGAACAAGCACCCAGCTTTCAGGAGAATGGCTCTGAGAGCAGGTTTTGTTAGATGATCTTGGTATCTACAGACAGAGACCAACTGTGAGAGAATGAGCAAAGATGGGGCCGACTATAGTTCTGTTTCAATTTCAGGTGGTTTAACAAGGAACAATATTCCTAAATTACAAACTATGCCTCAGAATTTAGGACTAGACATGTATCTCAATAATAGAGTAATTGCACAACATGTAAGATGGCCTTAGCTCACTAATAAATAAAGTCGGTTTCTCTTTGGATGGATACCTTGCTCAGCCTAGATATAGTGGGGGGGACTGTGATCTCTTCTCAAAGAAATGTGCCTTACCCTCCCTGAGGAGTGGAGAGAGGGTGGGGTGGAGGTTGGAAAGAATGTGGAGGTAAGGGGAGGAGGGGAGGGAATGGAACTGGGATTGGTATTTAAAATGAAAAAAAAGATAATTTGTTTTCTTTTTTAAAAAGTAAAATAAAAATAGAAAAGAAAAAAGTCAATTTCAGAATAGACAATATGCAAACATATATAACTATGCACACACAAACCCAATGAAGACACAGAAGCAAAATCTGAAAAAGATACTTCACTTAATTCATGATGAGTTATTTAAAATCATACTAAAAAGCCACTTATGACCTATTGTGTCAGCTGCTGAGAAAGAGGTCTTTTCACTCTCTAATACTGACACTACAAATCATTCGTTTATGAAGAGGAAGTTGTCAATATTGGGCTAAATTACATTTGAATTTTTATTTAACTCATCATTCCCAATTCAATGAATTTCTTTTAAAGATGTATCTCAACAATACAAAAACTCATATGCATAAGATTATTTATTGAGGCTCTATTTGCTGTTACACACTAAGATGAAATACTCCAGTAGAACAGTTGCCAAATGGCTTACTGCGTCCACTCAGTCAAATTCTACATAACTGGACAATAGAAAGAAAGTTCCCTGAGAGCTATGATCTCTTGACCTTCCAAGATTCAATATAAGTAGGTAAAAATAAGTTGTAAACAGACATCTATAGTATGCCATCTTCTTGTAGGCAGCTAGAGGGTAATGATGTGTAAATTTTATTTGGATAAAAATCAACACAGGAAGCCCAGAGAATTGGAGTTGAATACAAAGAGGATTAGAGCAGAAAGGATAATGGAACTGTGCAATGTTAATTCTTTTTGTTTATTTTGCTTTCATTAAAATTAATTTCAAATTGGAGCTTGTAAAACGGCCTAGGAAGTTCAAGCACCAGCTGCCCAGGCCTGAAGATCTGAGTTCGAACCCCAGAGTGCACGCACAGTGAAGAAACACTGATTCCTGAATGTAGTTCTCTGGCCTCTACATATATGAATGGCCCCTCACAAACACACCCCTTATGCAAGCTCACACAAGAAAAGAAAAATGACTGAAGGGCTAATGACCTAAAACCTCCAGGTAAGCAGAGAAACTTCTGACAGAAAAGTTTACACCCTGATGATATCTGCAGACAGTTAGGAGCTGGGAATCTTTTGATAAGGAACATGACATACAGGTAAGAACTTCAGGTAGAATTTATAGCTTAGGGATGCAGGAAACAGACCAGCAGCTGGCATTTTCCACTCAAAAGTTCCCTTCTCTGACCTGTAAGACCCTCAAGCCTCCTTCACCTTGGTGCAGTTTCTTTTCCCATGGAGAAATGCCTGCTCTTCATTGCTGTAAGAAAAGACAATCTGCCTCTGTAGAGATTAATCCCCCAATTAATTTTGGTGTTTTGAGACAGGTCTCTTTATGCATCCCTGGCTGTTCTGGCACTCACCATATAGACCAGGATGACCTCAAACTCACAGAGATTCTCCTGCCTCTACTTCTGGAGTACTAGGTTTAAAAGTCTGTGGAATTATGCCTGGCATCCCTTTGTTTTATTTTCAAGTCACCTTATTTAATATCCACCTAACAACAACAAGAATGTTATAAAGAAAAAATTAGAAACAAATTAAACTACTTTAAAATTGTTTCTATGATTGTTTTTCTGACCCATGCATTATATATCAGCATATTGTTTAGTTTTCAGCTATCAGAGGACTTTTACAGTAATTTCCTTTGCTGGTAAAAAGGAAATTGTCTTTCATGATCCATTATATATTTACTTATTTTCTTACGCTTAAAATTTTCAGAAAATAGCTCACAGAATTCCTATTTCATCTTCTGTGGAAAAGAACTCCACACACTAGAATTCAGTATTCCTACTTCTATGTTTGTTGCTGTAACAAATATCCCGACGAAAGGCTTTGTTTGGACCACAGTTCTAATTACTTGATCATTGCGGAGACATCAAGGCAGGAAGTCACATGGTGCAGTCACATCACATCAATAATCAAGCTCAGAGAAAGGGTAAGGTCACCCTCGCTCTACTACCTTGTTCTCAGTAGGCTTTCTCTTCTCCCATTTTCCAGGATGCCTTGCCTAGGGAATGGTGCCACCCACCAGGGACCTGATCTTCCTCCATCAGTTTGCAATCAGGACACACACTGGCAAACCTGATGTAGATCGTTCCTCATTTAGACTCCCTACCCAGGTGATTGTAGGTGTCAAGTTATGACTTAAAGCTGACTAGTACAAACTTGTATTTAATTTTTCTTTGGAATGAAGTTATCACCACTGAAATCCTATATTTAAGGATGACTCGGGTTCATTTCATTCTGCACATTTTAGTGAGGAAAATGTTTACTTTGAGGAATGTTTTTTTTCTCACTATTTCTATTTGCTTTCACTTCTGTGGTGTTTCCTTTATTCCCTTAGATTTTTAAGAAAAATTGTCTGTTTGTATGTTGTTTTAAAAATTACAAATATATCTGTGTGTATGCACATACAAATGTGCCACGGTGTGCCTGTGGAAATCAGAGGACAACTTACAGGAGTTAATTCTCTCCTTTTACCATGAGTCCTGGGAATCAAACATAGGTCATCAGACTTGGTGACAAGCACCCTTAGTCTGCAAGCCATCTGAACATCCATTATGCTAATTCTATTTATTTCTTACTCAGTACTGGCAACTGCACACATGCGAAGGTCAGAGGACAACTTGCATGAATCAGTTCTTCTACCATATGAGTTATAGGCTTTGAACTCAGATCATCAGCCATGGGATCCAAAGTCTTGATCTAATGAGCATTCTCATACCTCACTGTGGTCATCATTAGCTATCTTCTTTGTGTGTGTGATATAACATAGGTCCAAAAACAAAGGCTGTAGAAATCAGCATAGACTGTTGCTCACATACTACTAGATAAATAATGCAGAATTAAAAACCCAGAGATACACATAACCAAGAAGAAACAAGTTTTTAAAAAGGGTAGTAGGGTGATCCTGTGGAAAAGAAAGGGCTGCCTTCTCATTAAGTGATGCTGATGCAATTAGGTGCATATATAGAAAAAATAGAACTGTGAGTTATGTATTACAGCATATAGAAAAACTAACTCAGTGTGGATTCCAAATATAAACAAAGTTCAGTACCTTAGAAATGCCTGAAAGGAACAATAAAAGACAAACATTAGTGGTCTCCAAAGAAGCAAAGACTACCTAGATAATGCATCACTAGCATAATCCATGTAAAGCAAAACTGGACTTCACTGAATTTCTAAACTTCTGCTTTTTGAAGGTCACTTAAGAAAGCTCTAAAGCCTGCCCACAGAATAGTAAACATGTCCTTGAGATACCTGGCACGGAACTTATGCTCTAAACTATGTGAAACCCCTGGTCTTTATTGTACAATTACTCAGACACACACGCCAACAGCAGTCACACAAAATGCCCATGTTCTTCATTGGCATTTCCCCCACTGTCATATTTCAAAGAAAATTTTAATTCCACGTGGAAATGTAAGTCTATTCCAGGAAAAGGCATCATGTTCATGCAAGGCGTTACTTGTAATGGGAACATAACAGTGAGTGTTCTCTGCCCTAGAAGACTTGATTTGGTTCCAAACATAGAGCTGAGAAGAATCTACAATATAGAAAACAAAGCTAATTTTTTTCTTCTGAAGGAAATACATTTTAAAAGTATGTAGTTTAAACTTACAAGCTCAACACTTCATATTTCAGAAAAACACTCTGATCCAAAGTAATAAAAAAATACTCTTATTTTCTCTACAACTTTAAGAAAATTAAATTTTTATCACCAAGACTGCTCACCTGAAAAAGTAACATGTGTGAAAGTCGAGAGCATGAGAGAGAGTGTGATCATGTGGTACAAGCAGATGCTTCTTCTCATGTCTTCTGTGGTGAAGACTAAGAAAATGCCCATTAGTTTATTCCCAGTCCCAGGTACAGATAACTTTTTAACGTGAGAAAACTCAGTGCCCTTAGAGATGTTGTATCAAGACAAAGCTGGCCATGGTGGTCTCACACAGGCTCCAGGCATGTAGACACAAGAGAGTCTCTTTGCTCTAAAGAACAATAGGAAACTATACCAACAATCCTTCTCCCAACCCTACTGTGTGCCTGAAATGACACACTGTCTAGAATAGAAATTAGGTTTAAGACTTTTTGTATCATCCACTTAGGCCTGTTTTCATTCTATTTCTTCTCAAAATTGTAGGCAATGGTATATAAAGAGCTGAGTGAGACCCACCAGGAGAGAAGCTTTTCTATTTTCACATGCAAAGAAAAGAAAAGGAAGATGTCAGAGGAAAGCAAAATAAACCAACCAAGCGATGACAACCATAGAATGGAAAGTGGGGATCTGAGACATGGGGAAATAAGAAATATCACCACTGACTTTGTTTGACCAAGGGTAGAGGAAACAAAAAGAAGTTACCTGAATGAACTTTCTGTTGTCAGCTTGAAGTTACAGCTAGCATTAAGAACTGACGAGAGCCTGTAAAGCCATACAGGTGGGTCACCTGCTCAGTTGAGTGACCACTAACTTGGCATGAGTTTATTCTCTTGGCTGTTTCTGCGTTTGATCCCTCTTTCATGCCACCCCCTCGGATGTTTCACACTTCAGCAGGCAAGGCCAGGCCTGAAGGAGCTGAGTTTGAGTTATGAAACACAGGAAATAAAGCATCCTAAATATCTATTGTTTGCAAAATAGATTAATGACCTGTTGCAGTCCAGGCTGTTTGGTAAATGTTCTCGCCAAACCGCAGCCTGTTTCCAGCCTTCCCACGTTCATCTGTCTTTACTTTTTAGAAGACTTATCTGTTTATAGTCAAGCATTGTTTTTTTCCCTTTCTCTGCTAACCTAAGAAACCCTAATAGTCTTCTAATTAATAGTATTTCCGGCGCTACTCTCCCAATTTCTGCATCTGTTGCTCTTGACTATACCTCAAGATATGTAATCCAGAAAAGCGGCCTTTATCTGAAAATAAAAATCACTGTATACTTTTAGATTTTCTAATGTCATTGGAACTTTTTGTTGTTTTGCATCTTGGATGTATTGAAGTCACAGGCCCTGACATAGATAGTCCCTAGATGGGTCCTTCAATATTTTGAGATCTTGCTATGTTTTCTTCTAACCTTCTAAGCTGGAGTAAATTCAACTCTGATTTCTTTCAGACCTGGTGGTAATAGATAGAAAATAAGCTACACACTGAACTGGACAATCCCACATTTGATAGAGATTCCCTAGGAAGCCTCTCATTTACCGTGATATTGCTGTTATACTACTTAACAAGCCTTGTTTTTGTTCTTTTTTCCATCTCAATGCACTGCTCTGAGGAGAAATGTCACCTTTTTATTCCTGAATGAATAAACAAACACAAGGACACATGATCTACAGTTCTACTCATTTCCCATCAAATCCTGGAAATTTTGTCAACGAGTTTTCCTTCTATTTCATCGTTCACCTTATACTGGTTAGCATGGGGAGCTGCTAGTTCACTGCTCCTCTTCTCTCTTCCTATCTTTCTATAAGTTCTTTGTGAGTATTGAAAGTCATAAGACATGTTTTGATCATATTTGCTTTCCTTTAACCAACTCTTCTCAAATCCACCTCATTTCCTTTCCCAACCAACCTTGTGCTTATGTTTTTAACCCTTCAGGACAAAGTTTTGCCATCCAAATACTCCTGGATACGTGGCCTTCCCCTGAAGCATGGCTAACTTACCAGGTGCTACATATACTCTTAGAAAAGAATCTGTTTCTCCCTCTCCCATCTCTTAACAATTGCCGTTTGCTCCGTGGCTAAGGGTTGGATTGTGTGCCCAGCTCCCTCTCCATGCTGGCATTTGGTGTGGTGTGGGCTTGCACATTTTTTATGCATGCTGTCACAGCCGCTGTGAGTTCATATGTGAGCTGCCCTGTGGTGTCCAAAGACATGTTTGCTTTTCATCATCCATCACCTCTTTTTACAGGGCTGAAAATTTTATAGCCTCTTGTTCTTTATTCTTTCCACGTTGACCTTTTGGGTCTCTGTGTTAATATCATCTTCTGAAAACACAAGTTTCTCAGATGAATGTAAAGAGACTCAATGAAGTATGGCTATATCATTAGAAGTAGGTTTAATACTTTGTCCATTTAGCAGTGTCATAGTATCAGGCTCTCTCATAAGGCCTGCAACTGTCAAGACCTAGGTTTTTGTTCCCATATGTGTGCCACATGTGGGTTTTATCTTGTGGAGTGTGACTTAAATCCAATTAGAAAATGGTTGGTTATTCCCATGATGCTCCTGCCACTATTGCACCAGGAGCCATATCTTGTCAAATCTTATTCATTGTTGTAGCTAACAGGGCTTTCAGCAAGACATGAGTGATGACTACTTCTCTACTCTGGTAGGTTATGTAGCACCTACCAACACTACTAAAGCTTCCAGGGGATGAAGCTTCCAGGTCTGTACCAGGTTTGTTTTACTGTAAGCTCATGACTTAAGTAGGTGCTATCTTCAACAACAAGTTCTTACTGTCATGTTCTAAAGGGTAAACAAAAGCAATTTCAATAGCTTGTAATGTCTTTTTGTAGTCTGTAGGACCTCATTGACCAGCAACTCCAAAACAAGTAATCCATTCCTGGAACTAGTTTCTTTTTTCCCCCTCTTTCTCTTTTATTATTTAATAATTTTTTTTTTCATTTTACATTTCAGCCCCAGTTCTCCCTCCCTCTCCTTCTATCACCTCCCCACCTTTGCTACTCCTCAGAGAGGATAAGGCCTCCCATGGGAAGTCACCAAAATACCAAGTTGAGGCAGGAATAAACCCCTTCCCCTTGAATCAGGCTGGGCAAAGTATTCCATCATAGGTAATGGGCTCCAAAAAGCCAGTTCATGCACCCGGCATAAGGCTTGGTCCCACTATCAGAGGCCCCACAGACAGACCAAGCCACATAGCCATCACCCACACTCAGAGGGCCTAGGAACTAAGCTTTTTAAATGTTAGCATCTGTTGTTACAAGTTTCCATATGTCTTTTGGAAAGGTCTTCAGTGTTACTTATCTCTCACCCCACTCCCTCTTCTATCCTACCCTTTGCTCTGGGTATTCCTAATCCTTCCTATTTCATTATTTAATTTTTTTTACCTTTAATACCAGTGACCTCTAACTTCCGTGTCTTGAAAGTCTCTCCCATGACCCCTTGGTAATTCCCTGAACTCCATGGATATTCCAAATCAAACAAGCATATATGAAGATTCAAAGATTGTATCATCAGATGAAATAAAATATGGGATGTTTGTTTTCTTGGGTCTGAGTTACCTCACTCAGAATGATTGCTTCCAGACCCATCCATTTTTACTTTCATTAAGTCCCATTTATCAGTTGTTGGTATTAATGGCTGTACTTCTTAGGGTCCTTTTCAGAGAATCCCTTCTTCTTCCTATAAGGTCAAGAATATGCCCTATATTTTTCCTCTACTAGGTTTAGGGTATCAGGTCTTGTGGTGATGTC
>JAQHUG010000091.1:4752952-4781850 GCA_028555095.1 Dicrostonyx torquatus | reverse complement strand
TGGGGTTGATCAATCTTGAAGACATCCAGTAATGTCCTTTCCTTTTTACACTCTGAATGGGATCCAGAATGACTGCCATAGCTCTCTCTCTCTTTCTCTGACAAGGCCTGAAAACTCTGCTGAGTGTTGGTATCCAAACGAGAAGGCCAGCAATCAGAGTCAGGGTGACTGTGATACCAACCAGAACTACCACAGGTCTTCCCGTGCGTTTTAGCACATCTAACAATTCGGCTTGGAAGGTTGGATCAACTGCTGGCTCTGAGAACACCCAATGAATCAGCCAATTTCATTCAAAGGAGCCGCCCAGGCCTCTGCCAACAAGTACTTTTACCAATGATATTTTATATTAAAAACCCAAGAAATGCTAAAAAGTTAATGAAATCAATACATTTCATCAGGCTGTCAGAAAATAGTAGATAACAAGTAGGCTTTTAAAATGAGAGGATAGGTTAATTTTAGAAAGATTACTGTTACAATTCATCATATTAGTAGGTGAAGGAAAGTAACCACATGATTAATTATCATACGTTAAATAATAAATTTCATAAGATCTGCATCCTTATTTTAGTGCTGTTTATAGAAAGGAAATTTGTTGGGCTTTTTTATTAACCTAGTACATTTTTAAGTTAGTAGTGAGTACCTGAATTTGTAGGATATTTGGGAGACCATCATAGAAATAGTCATATAAGTGTAAAAGTAATAGTATATAACTCTACTCTTATTATGAAGGATTCAATGAATTGTGGTTTGTCTCTAAGAGGAAAAAAACCACATCTCATACCATAAATATGTCCTTACCATTCACTGACTTTTCTTACTGTCTGTCCTAATGTTTCTCTTTTAATCTCTGATTTTTACTAATTTGGGTCTTCTCGTATATCTTTTAGACAGTTTGTCTTAAGGTTTATGAATCTTGCTGTGCTTCTTGTGACTCTTCAAAGAGGCACATCTCTTGCCTTCTTCCATGAAGCTGCTGCCGTTCATATAGCGCTCCACAGTCCAACCCGGTGACATTCTGCCTCTTTCATGCGGGGTTTGTGACAAAGCCTCTTTTCTTTCTGCCTGAAATAATTTCAGTCATTGCTCCTTTTTCATGGTCAAACTCAGTAAAGTTTGTAAGTTTCTTTCTCTTTTTGAACAGCAAGCTTGTGGCGTTGAGTCTTTGTATTGTCTATTCTGTTTCATTACTGTGTATTTGCATCACTGTTACTTCCTTCCTCCCAGAATATTTACATTTAACTTTCTCATATTTTAGTACCCAATTTAGAAGTTTGGCTCATGGATTTCAGGACTTCATTCTTCCTCACTCTGGGTCTGTATAGCTCTGAATCTCCTTGGAAGTAAGTATATTTTAGCTACATGCAGAAAGATGCTTCATTTTGCCATTCATTTCACAGTACTTCATGATAGAAATTCTGATTATTCTTGAACTCATACAATATTTAGCAGACAATAAAATAGCAGTAATAACCATGAATTACTGTTTTCGAGAATTTCCATACCTGACTGCACCTCATCTGCACTTTGGAAACGCACCAAGCACCAGAACACGTGTGCCAGCCATCAGCTCACAGCAGCGTTTGTGGGGTGCTGCGTCTATCCGCTTTAACAATTACCTAGAAAAATCCTACTGTATATTTAGTTTGTAAAGCTATTCAGGATATGAGGCCTTATTAAATTCAAATTTTGTCCTCCTGTTTCCTGCTTTGTTCCCTAGCTTGAAAAGCAGCATTCACATCCCTTATCTATGTTAGGATCAATATCTGGACTTACTGACTTCTCTCCTCGCATTTCTAGAAACAGGAGATCATACTGTCCCCACATCTCCTGCTGAGGGATGATCTATAGATACTTATCTATTATCTGTATTGAGAAGCACTTGGTAGGTGCCTCTCATGACCTATTTTTACAGCCTCTGGGGAGCAAACAGCTACTTCTATGCTTTACCTGCCCCAGGCTTCCATTTACCCTTATCAAGTTCCTCACTCAAGGATCAAGAAGCAAGAGTGCTTGAAGGCTGGAGCTGAAGAAGAGTGAAGGAGAGAGCCAGTCTCCAGGGGTTTGTCCCTACATCCACCACCTTTCTGCCTTTCTGCTTAAGGTAGGTGAGGTGTGGCAACTGGAAGATGGCCACAATGCAAGTGCTGCCATCAGTATTGCCATAGAGGAAGACAGCCCTACTAAGCAACACTGCTGTCACTATTCAGAGAAAGCCAGCCCCAGTGCCCAGCATTGCTGTGAGTGGTGCCAGGGGCAGGCCACAGTGCACATCACTCGCAGAATTGCTTCGGGAGGAGACAGGCTCCGTGCGCAGCTTTGATTTCAGCACTGGTTCAGATACTCCTCTCTGAAATAACTGTTCTAAGTGTCTAAACAAAACCCAGTTTCAAATAACCCTGTATTTTTTTAATGCAGCCAGGCTCCTAGTAATAAACATTCTGAACGATTTCTCCTGCAGGTCAAATGGAGTTATTTTCACTATGGACCAAAGCTGTGTTCATCAACTTGGCCTTTGCTCTTTATTCGGGTAAGCTTCCAGTC
Organism: Dicrostonyx torquatus; assembly: GCA_028555095.1. NCBI lineage: Eukaryota > Metazoa > Chordata > Mammalia > Rodentia > Cricetidae > Dicrostonyx > Dicrostonyx torquatus. The sequence goes on along the minus strand of JAQHUG010000091.1, from coordinate 4,779,309 downwards.
TGGGGTAGAAGGCCTGGCGAGCTGCTGTGTAGGATAGGAGAAGAGTGGTGGTTTTATTGCCTTCTCAATTCTCAGACTGGTGAATGAGAAAAAGTAGGTATTAATTCCTTCTCAGCAGAGAAGGAGATGGAATGTTGGTTTACTGTATGCAGTAGAATTTAGTATGTTGCTGAATTCAGGAATTTTGACTAGTTTCTACAGTTGATATTTTGGGGAGAACTTATAGTTTGGTTGTTAAATGAGAAGTGCAGGGAAGGAATCCTCTTTTCTAGGTCTGGTATACTTTGGCCTTCTGAATTGTTACTTTTAACTCCCAACCCTGATATCAAAGATATGCATAAGAAAAGAGCTCTTGGTGTATCAGGTGATATTGCCCTCTCTATCATTAATATTGCATAATGGTGTAGGAGTTACGTATTGACAAATATCCTGATAACAGAACTCGGAGTTCTAAAGCCAATTTTTGTACATCTTCTTCTATGCTAATTAGGTGTGTCTGGTGTAAATCTTTACAAAGTTTGCATCATAACAATTATTGAAGACTTCAGCAGTTGTTGCAAACAGGCCAGGTGGTGGTGCACAGCTTTAATCCCAGCATTTGAGAGGCAGAGACAGGCAGATCTCTGACCAACCTGGTCTACAACAGCTAGTTCCAGGACAGCTAGGACTGTAGCACAGAGAAACCCTGTCTCAAAAAACAAACAAAAAAAATTATTAAAAACATACAAAAAAATTCACAGAGCTACATTTGCATGGCTACTAACTGTTTTTATTAAGTATGTAGATATATTTGATAATTTTTATTTTGGTTACTAGCATAAAATTCTGATCTCATTGGAGCTCCTTGAGTAGCTCACTGAAGCACATTTCTGCCACCATTGTATCTGCGAGTTGCTCATTTTTTTAAAAAAAAATATTTATTATGTATATAGTGTTCTGGGCACCGGATCTCAGATCTCATTATAATGGTGTGAGCCATCATGTGGTTGCTGGGAATTGAACTCAGGACCTCTGGAACAGCAGTCAGTTCTCTTAACCTCTGAGCCATCTCTCCAGCCCTAAGTTGCTCATTTTTAAAACTGTTTTTGTTGTTACAGAATCTGCTTTCACCAAATATTCAACACACAGAATGGAAGTAAGTTACTAGTGGTTCATTTGGAATATGAAATATAATTTTAAATGTTTATCAAGTTTTAGAATCTCGGTAAGGCTGCCTATAGTATACAAGAATTCAACAAGTTTAAAAAAATCTATGTTTATACATGTATTATTATACCAAATCCAAGTAACATAATCAAGCAAGCAACATAAAACCACATTGGTATGATCTAAGCATGATCGAAGTGGTAATGTATAGAGGAATATGTCTAAGAATGCCATTGGCAATTATTAGCTGCTTTTTAAAATACTGAGATACAAAAGCACACTCAGAATAAAATTATTCATCCTAACAAAGAGATATAAAGTAGCATAGCAATTATCAATTTTTAAGAGCATAAATAGTAATGACCCTAATATATGTGTATGTGCTGTGTGTTTACACATATCTGTATATATACTATATCTTATCATGGTAGAAAATCAATACATATATTACATATTGTACTATATCACACTGGTAGCAACACTTCGTTAAAGAAGTGCAAACAGAGAATTGGTTCACAAAATACTCTCTTCAAGAAGGCGCTTCATTTAAATGGCAATTCCACAATGACAGAGTTTATGACTTAAAGAATATTAGTGAATTTCATTTCTCAAAGATTTAATGACATCTAGCTCTAGTTTTAGTAATACTTAGTTGGTCATTTTAAAATTTGTCAGGGTATAGAATAAAAAAAAATCATTTGATATTACTGCTCTTGAAATCTTGACAAGGATAATAGGACTGGTGATAATAGTGTGTATATTTAATATACATATACCTAAAATATGATTTAAATAGGTGTCTGACTTCTCTTTCATGCTTTGTTCTCATTAGAATGAATGGCAGGCTACAGATTTTCACTATCCTTCTTTACAAATAAATATTTGTAGCTACACATTTGAGAAGTCTTTACTAAGTTTCATAGCTGGTCAGTGGCCAAATTTGTATGATCCCTGTGCTAAGAATCATTTTAAAATTGTAGATAGAAAAAGATATAAAAGGTTTTTCTTTGTATGCAAACCTTATAGGAAATACAAATTTCACAGTACAAAAATTAAGGGCGGAGCCATGCCCCTTTGTTTGCATATTATGTGGAGGATTTCCTGCATCCTGGCAGAGTGGGAAGCGGTGCCAGAGACCACTGGCTCCCAAAGGCTGACCTTCCTACCTGGCTCTTTCCAGAAACATCCAGTTAGCTGCCCTACGGTTCAGATAATAAGTACATATGGTTCATCTCAATACCTACAGTATATGACATAAGTAAATATAATTCAAAGCAAAATAAAGAACAACTAAGGTTTGGCTTTATACATCTCAATAAATTTATGTTCACTTACCTGATGTCAATTTTTAACTTTTCTGTACTAGTTCATTTTTAGAAACTGAGTAGTCTCTGTTCTCTCAAAGTTGATAACATTGCAAAGAAAACAGATTGCCCTGGATGACTCCTACATAAGTATTGAGACTACTTCGTTAGTTACTGGAGAGTGGGTGTGTAGGTATTTGATTTTGATCCTAACTATACATTATGCTATCTCTTGTTGAATGTATGATATATTTCATGACTATTGTGATCAAGTGTTCACTATTAAATAATTTTTATTGTCTTTCTCTTACAGATAGACTGTAAGCCATATGCAAATTATATCGACATATGTACCAAAGAGTATTATCCAATCTGTGCAACTAATGGAAAAACTTATTGCAATAAATGTATTTTCTGCAATTCACTGAGGTAAGAGTGCAGCAGAAAACATTTGTTATTCCGGGCATGAATAAGGCATTACACAAAAATATAGATTCATATTGCTGGTAATCTAGGTACATGGGGTGTATCAAAGGTAACTATATTTTATAAAAGCCAAAGAAATGTACTTCTAACTCCTCTAAAGCGTATTACTCATGAACTGTCAACATATTCCTGCTAAGTGCTCTGCAAATGTGTGAATTAATTAATTTCACTTAATTTGGTGAATTGTGAAGTGCTAGTGGTTGAGGAATAGCTATGACAATGGAATTCAGAAGCTGTAATATTAACTGGTGTATCTCTGGGATACTTCAAGAATCTGCCTTGCAGCATTCTCGCTACAGGCAATGATCAAAAATCAGATTGAATGTCGATCTTTAAGGTTCACTGTGCACAATGAGCCAATTAATACTATAAAGAAACTCATGCAATAGCATCTTGGTCTCTTGAAGTTGTCCCTCCAAAGACTCCTGAGATCCCAGGGCACTCCCAGCTGAACTCCTGTCCCTTCAACCTTCGTTCTGCAAGTGTTTGTTTTCTGAATGCTTACCATCCTTCTTCACTCCTCATTTCCTTGTGTGTGTTTCTCCTCTTTTTGAAATACTTGCCCATTTGCTTCCAAAGTCACACGAGCCTCTTGGCAGACCTGGAATTCCCTATAGCTCTTCCTTCATGGATCTGGTGTGCCTTTTGACTGAGAGTTGTCAAGTATCTCCACAAGAGGGGGAAGGAGATATAAAGGAGCTAAAAAGCAAACAGACACAGCTGCTTTTACAATAAATCATAATCTCTCCAACATGTCCCAAGTTCAAATCCTCACTTGTAAGTATATAAACTTGTAAATTAGCCAAAAAAATGTAATTAACTTATAATGATCTTTCTCCCTTTTTTCCTGTTGATTCTCCAGGAAAAGTGATACTGTTTTCCTATTTTCTCATTATGGTAAATGCTGACAATATCTGGACCCAAACATGCCAATGGCTATAATTATGATACCTTTCTGCAGAGAATTCTATGATTAGAATTTCTTGGTCAAAGCCTTCCATTCATAGACGACCAGATGAATCACACTATATGACAGAGGATTAAATACTGAGCACTCAAGGTCGCTCTCAACAATAGGAACCTATAATTTCAGGATTTCTATTTTCTATGTTCATTAATAAAATGGCAGTTTGAAATGTTGGTGTCCAATCAGGGTGTGATAACTTATACTTCCAATCCTAACCTTTGGGAAACTGAGACAAGACTCAACCCTGGTGAGTCTGAGCTTGGGCTACAGAGAAAGTTGATCGCAAACAACAAAACCTTTACCCTAATGTTATGTCCGATAATGTAAACCCCAATTCAATTTAAAGCTCTACTTATCTAAATGATTTGCTCAATAAAATGCTAAATGCTTTAAACTAAAGTGTTATTAAGTGTGTTAGAGTGTTGTTTTCATTTGCATGCATAATGGATTAGGACATATTTCAGTACCTATGATCTAAGAGATATTCCCAAATGTCATATTACTTGAGACATTTTTAAATAAATGGTATTTATTTTAAATAAATAAATATCTTAGATTCTCCTCATTCTCAAGTTTCAGAACATTCAGAGGAGAGTTTTGAGCAGTTGAAAGGCTAAAAGGCCTCTCGGGTTGGTCTCTCATGAGCCATGGAGAATCATGATGGCATCAAACATGACTTCATCTCAGTCAAGAGAGAAAAGAGTCAAATAGCATGAAATCACCAGCAAAGAAGCTTTAATTAGAGATTGTTTAGAGATTTAGGTTTGATGGGGAAAGGTTTTAGTCAATCAGGCTAATAGCCACGCCCCGCCATTAGCCATTAGCTAATTATTTTGGTGCCAAGTGATGCAGTAATTAGAGATGTAATCACCCAAGCCAGCTATCTTTAGAATATATATATTTTTTAATAGATGAAAGAATATAAACAGACTCACGATACTAGGATCCCATGCTTTCCAAGAGAGTGCCGGGCAGGGAACGAGAGGGCGAGCACACGTGGGCTGTCCCTTTTATACATAAGGGGGATCTGATGGTCCAACCCAAAATAATTAGCTAATGGCTAATGGCGGGGCGTGGTTATTAGCCTCATTGGCTAAAACCTTTCCCCATCATAGGTTGAGGAAAATGGTACAATACCAATTTGAAGAGATTCAGGCTACCAACTAAAAGTAATAGAAATAGGTTCTTTATTTGAAAAATAAATAAAAATAAAAAAAGAAATAGGTCGTTTATGTTGGCTGGGATCTGATAATTTTTCACTCATCATCTGCATAAATTTTTTAAATGTTAATAAAAACCAGTTTCTCGTGTTTGAAAGTAGCTCTTCCTTGGATAAGATAAGTATCAGGACCTGTTTGTCCTAGAGACATGCTGGTGCTCCCATGTCCTGGTTGGTTTCTTCCCGGGGTCAGAGTTGAGAATAAAGAGAAGCACATTTCAGAGAGCTGAATAGTTAGTAACTCTATGTTAGCAACTCCTAGTTTTCACTCTTCTGTAAGTGACAGAAGAGTGGATACGAGCCTGAAAATTCTCTCTGTCCCTTGTCCCTGTGAGGGTTTCGGTTTAAATCATAGACTTAGCCTCTAAGCCATGGGGGATATATTTATCCACAAATGTATGCAGGTACCATAGATCAAAATGAAAATATAGACGGTAGAATAGGGGTCCAATCAAGAGTGCTTGGTTCTGGTGAGGACTGAAAAGGGCTGCTCTGCTATTGTACAGTAGGGAGACTATCGAAACAATAGCTGGATACTGTATATTTCAAAAACCTAGATGCACGTTGAAGGTTTCACCAAAAAGTTATTATAAATATGGTAACATATGTTTACCTGATTTTAAAATTACTCAATATATAGATGTATTATGCAAACATCACATTATATCCCACTAATTTGTACCATTTAATATTTGTGTTATCTGTATTTTTGTTTAAGGGTGAATTGCAAAAAATATAGCAAGTATAAGAGAAATTGTCTAATGGAACAATGGGAACTTAAGGGAGGGGAGGGAGAAAGGGAGGGCAAGAGGTATGAGATGTTACACATTTTTATAGAGATAGCCTTGGCAACACAGTACCAAGTCCAGTGAGTGTGCAAGAGGAAAATCTTAAATTAATTAAAAAACACACGTGTGTGCTCATGGGACTCATGTTGGTTTCTTTTCTTCATGACTTCTACCAATAAACCTATTTAAAGGCTGGGCTGGGCATGGTGGTGTAAGCCAATAACCCCAGGAGTCATGAGACAAGGCCTGTGGATCCAGCCCAGCCCATGCTACATAGTGAGACCGCTGAGAGTTGTAAAGCTTGGATATGGTGTAGAGGTCATTTTGTCAGAGACAGGATTAGAACTCAAGGACATTAACTGCCAATGCTTTCTCAAATGTCAGGCTCCAAGAGGGTTGAGTGAAGAACTCCAGGGAATCGCAGCTCCCTGTCCCACTGTGCTTCCCACCTATCTGTAGGACTCATCAGATCATCAGCTTCTCTAACTTAGGACACTGTCCACTGTGGCCTCCATTCCCCCCTTCTTGTCCTTTCCTCCTCCTTCTGCTATCAGATCCCGTCTTCATCCTCTAGCCAGGATTCCTTAGTGCTGGCTGCTTTTCAGACTTGGGACCTTTCCAAACATACCACAGCCCAGGCTTCTTACACAAACAACAGATTTGCTGTTTTGACCGTGGAAATGGACGTTGATAAAATGTCCCTAGCAGATGTCCATTCCTGGCTGTAAATTTGTGCTACAGGTTTACAAACGTCCCACTGGCACACTGGTAAGCATCCCATAACAAACGCCTGATAAAAATCGAAATTCCTGTTGAGGCTGCCAGGTGTAGTTGTATTAGCTTTATTTTAGAATTCGATCTCATTTTTCTGACAAAACCATGAGGTGGAATTGTCCTGTCACAATTCTTTAAATTAATTTTTATTTCTCCCTTTATTCTCTCACCCCATAGTTTGAAATGCATCCCCCACCCCACCCCCTTCCAGTATTAATTGCCTTCTCTTCCTCACATCTCTGGCTAAGTTAGATCGAGTTGTTCCTAACTTTCTGCTGAGAGAACTATTAAGAACAAGTGAGGTGTATCTTGTGAGCTATTTTGCAGCCTCCAGGGGGAACACAGTCTACTGCTATGATTATCTGTGCTGGCTTTTGATCTTGCTCCCGAACAAGATTCTAATGAAAAAGCAGTATGAACCACAGCTGAGCCGAGAAGGCAAGCAAAGCATTGAAGCCCAGGGCTCTTGGTGTCTCTCCACTAGCTCTGCTTTTCCAGATAGGGGATACAGAGACAACTGGGGACTGTCTAGGAGCCTCGACTTCCCACAACAGCTTCTCAAGGTCCTTCTTTCTTAAAGAATCATTTCTGAAAATCTGAGGTTGTGATACGGGTATTTCTTGAAGTGCAGCGAGTCTCCTGTTTTGCTGAGCCAGCAGCTGGGAGAATAGGTACAAGGAGGGAATTTCAAGCTCCCAGGAGGACTCTGCACTTCTGTTGTTTGTGTCTTATTGACTTTGAGGGTTAGTCAAAGGATCGAGGAAGACTAGTGTTAGCCATAACTAGGAATCTGGGAAAGGGGTGTGGTGTAGTTCCTTGGTCTGTAAGAAACTTTGCTCTGGAAATGTTTTATAATTAAATGATTGTTTCTCAGACTTGACAAATGTCTTCCTCTTTATTATGGACCAAAATCATTTTCATCTTGGCCTTGGTGTTTCCTCTTTATTATGGTAAGTAAAGTTTCTACTACTCCCTCCCAGGCATATAATGCTGGGAAGCATCATTGCAATTCTGGGACAGATGAATTTTGAAAATGGGGTTAGAAACATCAAACTGGTGAAAAACATTGTTACAAATTTCTTTAGAACTTACACCAATGAATTGCTTTTACCCATGCCCTAGCATAGAAACTGAATTAGAATAAAGAGCAGAAGCTGAGCACAGCAGTACGTTCCCATAAGGCCAGTTACTCAAAGGCACAAGGAAAGAAAACTGGTTATGTCTTGGAGGTCAAGACCAACTTGGACAAGACAGTTAGAACCCATCTCTTTTCAAAGTAAACCTCAAAATCCATACTTTGGATTTTTACGTTGTTGTCATTGGTCTTTGGTTAGAGATATTCACCCTCATCCCATTTTGTAGGACATATTCCAGTGTTGATAAATGTAATGTATGAGCTATATGGTATCTTCCAGATCTGGGGATCCTTGATATTATCATTTGTTGTTTGTCAGCTGAGTCCTGTAAGTCAAGGTCTTACTTACCTTGACTTACTGTTAGTAAGTGTTTTCTCTCTCTAAGAGAGAAATCTATAAATATAAATAAATACATAGAGAGAAAACCCTGATTCTTCCACTAACAAATCATAAATCTCAGAACAAATAAAGGAATTGTGAAAGATTAGATCCAAGATACTAAATCGTAATAATTATTAATCAAATTTACTATATGTCTTTTATGCAAAGCGAATTAAGTTGCTTTCTTACAAGGCATTTTTTTTTCTCTGATTAGGCTATTTCACATATAAAGAAAAACTATGGTATCTTTAAAAGGAAAGTTTTAGAAATTAATAAACAATAACAAATATTTTCAGATTTGAAATCATTCTACAAACACATTATTTTGCTACTCCCACAATTTCTCAGCTTACTTTGAAGGTCATGAATAAGCAATTTGCAAAGGTTATTTCTGCTAAGTACTAAGGGAACTTCATGCCGTTTTTCCTTCTTCTTATGCTTACCTTTACTTTTCTGCTGGTTTCAGAAAATACTCTTGCATTTTCAACAAAAGTCCGTCAGAAGGTGAGTTAACGCTGTTTAATTTGACCACTGGAGTTGAGGATGCCATGAGAACTTGACCCATTGAATCAACTAAGCGGGCTCACAGAGACTGAAGTGAAAGTTTACCGACCTCACACGAGAATGCTCTGGGTCCTCTGCATATATGTGATGGTTGTTAGCTTGGCATGTTGTGGGAATCCTAACACTGGAAATGGGGTGTCTCTGGCTCTTTGGCCTGCTCTTAGGACCCCTTTCTTTCTTCTGAGTTCTCTCGTTTAACCTTGATATAATTATTTGTGCCTAATCTTATTGTAACTTGTTCATGCTGTGTCCAGTTGATGCCCTTGGAGGACTGCTCTTTTCCAAAGGGAAATAGAGAAGGAGTGGATATGGGGAAGGGGAGACTGGGAGAAGTGGAGGGAGGAGAAACTGGGAATTAAATTTTTAAATAAAGTAAATTAATTAAATGGTATTTTTAGCTGTTTTATATGTAATTTTTAATGTCAAATACCAACAAACAAAATCTATAATAGAATAGACATGGGGAAAAATTAAAATAAAACAAAAATTCATAAGTCATTATCATTATATGACGGTCAAGAATGAGTCTTGCCAGGGGCTGGAGAGATGACTCAGAGGTTGAGTATGTTCTGCTCTTGCAGAGGAACCACATTTTGTGCCCAGCACCTACGTAACAGCTCAAAACTGTCTGTAACTCTGGAACCATGGGATCAACTACCTACTCTGACCTCTGTGGGCTCTTGCACATGTATGGTGCCTACGTATACACTCAGGTACACACACACACACACACACACACACACATGTGCATGTGCACGTGCATGTGCATGCGCATAAATAGTAATAGTCTTGCCAACACTGTACAACTATTTTAGCATTAGAGACAAGATAAAATATGACACTATTAAAAAATTCCACTAAGGAACCAAATCCTTATTGTATACAAGTATTTAATATATTTTAAAAGCTATTTAATGTAGATTTGTTTATTATAGCAAGAAAAGAAGTTTGAAAGTAATTAGATAATCTATTTAAAGGTGGATTAATCATAATTTTTCAAATATTGACACACTATAATGTTATACAGACGTGAAGAAGTACTGTAGTTCTAAGCAACTGAATAGATAAAAATTACAAAGAAATTGAAGGGTAAATTCAGCAGAAAATACACACTGTTGCCTATTTCTGTAAGTCACCAATACTCTCCTTATCTATGTCTGTGTAAGATCTCACACATCTATACAAAGGCTCACATATATGAGTGTATATGTCTGTCACAAATGGTTCAGAAGGACAAGAGACCAAAAGGTAAATAATCAAGTTTTATTATCTGTCATGACATAAAATAATGAAAGAGTGACCTGAATGTGAAGAGAACTAGAGACAGGATAACTATCTATCCAATGCACAGCTTTTTAGAAATCAAATTTATACTATATCAATAGTATAATGTATATGGGCTAGCAAGATTGTTCAGTAAATAAAGGTGCCTGCCGTCAAGACGGGTGAGTTCAATCTCCAGGGCCTAGATGGTAAAAAGAGAGACTGGCTCGAGCAAGTTGTCCTTTGACCTACATGAATGTTTGTGGCATGCAAATAGATATGCATGTATGAACACAAATACACCCACACACCTGTGCACACATACACAAAATAAATAAATGTAATTATATATGTATAACATATTTGGATTTGGGTACCTCGATGTTTATTTTTAAACCTCAATATTTAACTGTTATGTTGTGTGGCTTCTTCCCCCCACAAAGACCGCTATCTGATGAACCTTGTATTGTCTCCTTATCTCTGACAGCCTGACTGCGAGGTGTATAAAAGCTTCCCAAATAGGTGTACCAGGGAAAAGAATCCAGTCTGCGCAACTAATGGACGAACCTACAGCAATGAATGTGTTTTCTGCAGTGCCATGATGTAAGAACACGTGCTTAAAGACCCTAAGTAACGAAGAAACTATAAGGGCATGATAGGAAGCCCTGTTTCTGCAAACCCAGATATAACATGCACACAGTAAACTGTGGCTACTAAAGCCAGAGGAACATACTCTTGCCTTTCCTTTAACTTCTCATTTGCAATACTTGCTTTGTTTTTCATTTGACCCTTCAGTATAACTCTAATGAGTACTCTGTAAATGTACCCATGTACAAGTTAAATGAATTATTAATGAGCTGATAGCGGCATACTGGTAAACAAGATAACAGAATTCCAAATGCAAATGCTGAATAATAGTGATCCTGCTGTGTGAGCAGAATACTCAAGTATAGAACTCTGAAATCCATCACAGTTGAGTCCAATACTAGGGAGGGAGGTCTCTGGTGAGCCAGTCTGTCTATTGAACTTACTGACCGCTTTCTAACATTCTTAAGGGACTGGGAAGTCTGAGAGCATCTCCACTCTCCCTTCTCCCTGCCCTATCATTCTGAATCACATTCTTTTATTGTATAAGGAGTGTGTAAAAATTGCTTAAAAATACTAATTGATTCATACATTCTTTTAAACTTTAATTCAGCTATCTTCCTCCCTTCACAGGTTTTTTTCTCTCTCAAGTTTTTCCTTCCATCAAAATTTTTGTATATTTAATGCTCAAATTGTATTCTGCTTCTGCAGAACAACTAAGACAATTTCTAGTCCTCTTCTCTTTTGGGTCTGAGATGGTCCCAAGGCAGAGTCAGGTCTGGGCTTTTAGGAAAAGTCAAGTATCCCAACATGAGAGATAGGGCGCTTGCCAGGGTGGAGAACTGGTGGGATGTGGCTGCTCGTAGGTGGAGAGTCTCTGCGTCAATGCAGGTCAGGTCTTCCTCATTAAAAAGCAATTAATGCAGTACAGTTTACAAGTGCTAATTGAAAATGGGAGCTCAATTATGTGTTTTCCTTTTCACTTCTTTACTTACAGAACCGCTAAAGAAAAATTTAGTTATCGGCATCATGGTCCTTGTTGAATTTGTATGGGTTACACATACATCGTCCTTTCACGTAGTGTATTCTGCAATCAAGTAAAATTTTCTCAATTAGTGCTTCAAATTCCCAGACAATAAATGATGTCTTCTGTGGCTCATAAAGTGGAATATAGGATATTGAAGAATTTCTCCAACCTGTGATTGAAGGATTTTATTTTAGTTATTTAATGATAGTGTTAAAAATTGTTATCTTAATATTTGGTGGGATTGTTATTAGTATTCAGGCATCTGTACTGGCCTGTCCATGGGGTTCTGACAGGATACGTCCTCAGCTGTAGCCACTGAGAGCACCTCCTGTGCATATTCACTATGTTCCCTTTTAAAAGGGCCCTGTCCACCTCCCATCTCTCTGTCTCTCCCCTTCTCTCTCTCTCTCTCTCTGCCTCTTCTGCTGCTTCTGTCCCCAGAGGCCAGTCTCCCCCTTCTTCCTCCTCTTTTTATGTTTCCTTTCTCCTAATAAAAACTAGCGCCATGTGAACCCTGCCGTATGGCATCTTTCTCTCATGCACTGCTTTTTCTAAATCGCAAAAATTGTAATCATAAATGTTTCATTCAATAAAATGTTAAATAAGTTTCATCTTTATTAAGAATTTTTTAGCTTGGAGGCAGATGGCTAAGGTGAAGGAATACTTTTAGTGATTATAATTTGTTGATACAAAAAATATAGCTGTTGCCTTGAAGGTAATAAGAGATAATTTTTTGAGGCATTTTGGGTGACTGTGAATGCAGATTTAGGTTACCCCAAATTCTACGTTCCAACATGGAAGCAATTTCATAAAACCTATAGTCTTATAGAACAAAGAAAGTCACAAATCAAGACAAGTTTAAAATGCTTTAGTGGGTACTTCAGACAGGTGGCTACAGCAAGATGGGAGAAGTTTTTTCCTAGGCTTCTGTGGTGGTCTGAGTGGGAATGGCTTTCTAGGCTCACATGTTTGAAAGGTTGGTCCACAGTTGGTGGAACATTTGAGGAAGGATTAGGAGGTGTGGTCTTGTTGGAGGAGGTCCGCACGTAGGGTGGGCTTTGAGATGTCCAAAGCTCATACCATTCCCCTTAACTTCCCCACCCCCATTTCTTCTCTCTCTCTCTCCTCATGCTTGTGTAGCAGATTCAGCTTTCAGATATTGTTTACCATCATGCCTGCCTGGCACCATGCTCCCCACCATAACGGTCACGAACTCTTACTCTGAAACTATAAGCAAGGTCCCAAATTAAATTTTTCCTTTTACAAGTTGCCTTGGTCTTGGAGTTTGGTTAAAACAACACAAGAGTAAGTAACCAAGGCAGTCTTCTTAGCTTTGGGTTGGCAGAAGCTAGAAGTTGGTTAAGTTAGCAGATTTCAAGGGGTTTTATCCATCAGTCACAGGATGCTAATTCTGGCACAGAGGCGGGCAAGGAATGGGTATCCAGGAGATTAAAACTAGCCTGATATAAGGTAGCCTCTGGACAGATGACATCCCAACCTCTTTACATCACTGTTTTTAAGCAGTTAACCGGTATTGTAGACACAGCTTCTTTCCAGGAAGTATCATTCACAAATTCAGGAAGCATTTTCAAAGATGAATAAATAAAGCAACACGCAAGTATTCATCAGAAGCACAGATCTATTCTTGAGTAAATGGAGACCATGGGGTCCATGGGAAGGGAAGGAAGGGAGAGGGAGGAGAAAAATACATACCTCAATAAAGTCAATTTAAAAAAAAATTTAAAGCACAGATCTAGAATCATCTTTATACTTAATGTGAACTCCAGTGAGATATCTGGAACCTTGAATCCTAATAAATGCCTCCTGGTTAGTTACAGTGAGGGCCTGGGAGACAGACAGACAGGGAGAAGATGCTCTGTGTGGTTTCCCGTGCCATTCCCTTAAACATTCATTATGACCATCTTCCTGATTCTCCCTTCCTAAGGTAAAGACTTGGTGAGACTTATCCTATTTGGTAGGCCTTTCTTAGGGTCGCTCTTGCGGTGAGAACCAATCAGCTTTGTCTGGATTATCCAACCCCCTATGACAGCCCACATCAGCTAATTATGATGGGTTAGGGAGTCCATTGCATCATCAAACACAACATTTTGGCTTTTTTGGACACCATATGAGGTCCCCTCTCCACCGTGGGGAGTATATGTCTGTGTTATTTGTTGTGCAAGCATGATTCAGCTTTCATTAAAATCTGGCTAAGTTTGAGACCTTTCTTTACCTGCCTTTTTATTCCTTAAATCAGCCGAGAATACTCTAACCTGTAACTCTAGGCAACCTCACCATGATGGGGTCAGTTGGGAGCCTATTGTAGATGAATACAGGTTCCAGTTCTTGCCAAGACAAACAATGGAGGATTTCTAGGCTCCTCCAATATTTTGGAATGAAGGGAAGAGACGTGGTGATAGCTGAACCCTCAGTTGATATTTTTGTTTCTTTTCCTTTCTTTGAAAGGCTAGCAAGAAAATGCTCCCCTGCCCCCCACATTCTCACTCCAATGCCTGTGTAATGCAGAGGAAAAGAATTCTTTCAGATAGTTCTTGCTGAAATTACTTATTGTAAGAACTTACTGAAAGTGCTTACTGTCCAGCTGGCAGCCAGTCCTGTGGGCTGAAATTAATGACTTCCTGGAGCTAGTTTCTGAACGCTGGATTCAGGGAGACTACATAAATTTACAGCAAAGGCGACTGAATTGTATTGTTTTAGGCTAGTACACAAAATCTTTTTTGGATGATGTGACTCTTTCTTCTCTGTTTTCATCTCAGTAGTTTGATTCAAAATAAAAGGGACTATTAACAAGGCGGTTAGGGATGTGCAAAAGTTCTTTAAGAAAATTAAATATGGCTGTGCAGTGGTGGTGCACAGCTTTAATCCCAGCACTTGGGAGGCAGAGGCAGGCAGATCTCTGAGTTTGAGACCAGACTGGTCTACAGAGAAAGTTCCAGGACAACTAGGACTGTTATACCTATCCACACACACACAAAAACAAAAACAAACAAACAAACAAAAAACCTGTCTCAAAACCCCTTTCTTCTGCAAAAAAAAGACAATTTAACAATATTGATGTAGTTGGACATTCCTACCAAGACTTGTGACAGAGACAAACCTAAGACTTGACTCATGGGTAGGGGGGGCTGTGGAAGTGGGGTGTAATCACACTATGAAACCTGACCCGGGTGCTGAAAGGAGAGGCGCCTCAGATCAAAGGCCAAGATTCGGAGGGCTGGGAAGGCATAAACGGGGGAAATGGACAAAAACAAACACCAGCTCCTTTTCTTAGGAAATGAACGGGGGAGCATATTGCCTACGATGGCACTGGGTCAACACTCTTTAAGGACTCCTGAGAAGTGACTCTCAGCCCAGAAAAAGACAAACTTTTGGTTTCTTTTAAACTTCCTATATCCCCCATCCTTTTTCTGTCTTTTCTGCAATACTAAAAGAGAACAGACAGAATCTCAGGGAGACCCCAAGGGTTCAGACTCTCTCCCTGTCCCATTACACTTAGGGACACCTAGGGCATCACATACAGGCCAAGATCCAGGTGCCTCCTCCTCCTCCTCCTCCTCCTCCTCCTTCTCCTCCTCCTCCTTCTTCTTCTCTTTCTCCTTCCCCCTCCTCCTCCTCCTTCTTCTCACCCTCCTCCTCCTTCTCCTTCTTCTTGATATTATAATATAATTAATCATTTCCCCTTCCCTTTCCTTCTTTCCGAATCCTCCCATATAACCCTCCTTGCCATTTTTCAAATTCATGGCCCCCTTTTCAATAATTGTTGTTAAATGCATATATATTCATATACATGTGTGTGTCATATGATGTGGGAGTCCCTCTGTGTGCTGTGATTATCATTAATGAATAAAGAAACTACCTTGGCCTGTTGATAGGGGAGAACTTAGGTTGGCAGGAAAAACTAAACGGAAAGCTGGGAGGAAGGGGGGCAGAGTTAGGAGAGAAACCATGGAGCCACCAGAGTCAGATGCTGGGAAACTTTGCCTGTAAGCCAAAGCCACATGGCGATACACGGATCAATAGAAATGGGTTAAATTAATATTTAAGAGTTAGCCAATAAGAAGCTAGAGCTAATGGGCCAAGCAGTGTTTTAAATAATACAGTTTTGGGTCTAAGCTAGCCAGGTGGCCAGGAATCAAACAAGCAGGCCTCCTCCTGCAACAGTTGTATATACATATACATATATATATTCTTAAGTATAAACTGCTCAGTCTGTATAATGTTATCTGTTAACATGTTTTCATGGCTTATCATTTGGCATTAGATAACCAATTGTTGTACTCTTCCCTGGGTAGAAATATTTCTCTTGCTCTCAGTGTTTCTTAGTTGACTGTATTAACGATAAAGTGAAGAAAAAGAGCACCTCTGGAGGGCTGACAGGGTGAGCCGCTAAGAGATCAGGCCTCTTGTCACAGAGTTAATGAGGTTAATTGAGGAGGGGAAAGAGAGAAAGGCCATCTCAGAGTGGGGCATAAGAGAGAGACAGAGAGAGAGAACAAGAGAGAAAGAGAGCGAACTGACTGATGGACTCTTTTTAGGGGGTCACTTGTCACACAGGGAATGTGCTGTACCTGAAGGGGCCAGCACTACCTTTGCCACCTAGACACTAAAAGGTAGACGGGCAAGGCTAACTACCTATAATTCATATAGTGTAAGAACTCATGGTCATTTCCCAGTCCACGCTGGCATGTCCATTGTTCTTGTCCTTGCTCATCTCATGGTTAGCCAGTTGTGTTGGTGAGACTTTATGAGTGCTGTTTCTAACATTACCTAAGGCCAGTGACGTTATGGCTATTGGAGATGAACCTACAAGTACCACTTTACTAAACCAGCATAATCCCTAACTACATTCTAAATAGCTCTCCTTCCACCCACGGGTGCTTTCTTATTGGCTATTGTTGGAATACAGTGCAGGAACAGAGCCATGGGAGAATTATGAGTGCTTGCTTGTGAGAACACTCCAAGAACACCAGAGTCTTGTGACCTCAATTTCTCCAAACACGGAATAGTTCCTGGGATGCAGTTGCATGCTTCTCCCAGGTGTAGTGGATAGTGAGTTTACCTCGGATTGCCCATTATGGCTTGCTGCTGTTTGTCAATAGAATGTTCAAACTGTCCTTTATATGCCTCTATGGCAAAACATGCCCTTGTCATGTGTGGCGTATCCTCGTGATTACATTCAGCTTGAGCTCATGAGAACTCTACTTATGTGATTTTTCTTAATCCCCCAGTATAAATTGTCTGAGGCTCTGAATGAAGTTGGCTACCACGTGAGACTTTAGCCTGCCTCATTAAAAGGTTCCATCTTCCCAGGTCCAAGTAGATCTAGAGTGATGACCGGCTATCAGTTGTTCATACTCATTGAAACGTTCTAGGGTGCCACTCCCCTCTTCATGAGACAAGAGATCACTTTAGTCGACTTTACCTCAAATATTAGAATCCTAAACCACTATGAAGCCTTCAGGAGAAGGGAAGAGTTCTGTCTGTGAATGAGATTCCGGGAAAGATTCCATGTCTGCAAGGGCAGATTGGTTGGTTGGTTGATTGATTGATTAGAATGGTAGTGATGTGGGTTGGAAGGGGGGTTGCAGATGCAAACCCAATTGCAGTTTCCCTTCAGCCGTCATTAACCCCCTTAATAGCCATTCTTTGCTCAACTGTGCGCCGGTGTGTCGGACTCAGTCTATGACTAACAAATGAGAACCTCTCGGACTGTATTAACTCAACAAAACCAAGACAAAGACAATTGCAATTTTTTAAACCATAGCTGCTTTGTGTGTAGAAATCTAGGAGTATATACTCAAGGGATTTTTTTTCCTTGAGGCTCTGAGCTGCCACGGGACACATAACACAGGCCAGGTAATGGTGGCTCTTGTGGAAGAGCGCCATCTGCTGGCAAGGTTTCGTTTATACTCAGTCTCAATATCCCCTGATGACGGACTGAAATTAAAACCAAGTCAGAGGAAGGTAAAACTGCTGAAGTCAGTAACATTTGTCTTTTACTGCCCTCTCTTTAAGTCACACTGTCCAGCTTCATTCTTATACTCAGCCCTTTGTAGATGTGGAAAACTATGAATGTTAAAACTGTAGGGATCGATGGTTAAACAGCAGCTACCGGTTCTAGGATGTCTTTTGAAATGTGTGTTTAGTACGCACATTGGTGTTTTAAAAATTTTTATATAACTACAGATTCTCTCTCTCTCTTTCTCCTGCCCTCCCGTGTATGTGTGCGTGAGCGAGTGTTCATGCGCGTGCACATGTGCACGTGTATAATATTTTAAACCTAGAACTGCGTTGAAAGAAGATCTGAGAATCACTGGGGCGTGGGAATCCCCATCTCTGTAGTATCCGTGGGCAAAGTTTTCGCTGTGGAATCTCAGAAAGGTAAGTAAGTCATCCTCACATTAGAGTAAATAGAAGTACAAGCCTTTTTAATTATAATTGATTTGTTCAATTAAAATATTTCTTGAACTAATGATATGAAAGGTTGTTAAAGCTTTACTTGATAGTCATAATGGTGCACACCTTTGATCCTAGCACTCGGAAGGCAGAAGCAGGCAGATCTCTTTGAGTTCGAGGCCAGCCTGGTCTGTAGAGCGAGTTCAAGGCCAGTCTGGTCTGTAGAGCGAGATCCAGAACAGCCAGGGCTACATAGAGACACCCTGAATTGAAAAGACAAAACAATCAAAACTTTACCCAATAGTCTTTTTACATACAACTTTTAAAAATTACCTTATTCTGTGTATAAAATAATGGATGTTTCTTATTACCGACTTTACTGAAGTCTTTAATAAACTAGCATTACTTAAATATTTAATCATTTGTCTTTGGTAAAAAGAATATTAAAGCCCTGATATTCCAAACTTGGTGTATTTATTCATTTTTTTCATTTCAGAGAATGTATTTAATATAAAAATATAGTAAAATGGAAGACTCTAAAATTCTCAGTTTTGGATGGTCTTCTGTGCATTTATAGTTATTTAATTGCTTTTATATATGAATTGTGTGAAGTTTTGCTCCCAAATAAGTCACACACATAGGCTTATTCTTAGTTATGAATTCCCAGTCTTAGCTTGCCTTGTTTCTTGACAGCTTTTCTTAAATTATCCCGACTACTTTTTGCCTCTGGGCTTTTATCTTTCTCTATTTCTGTATATCTTTCTTTACTTCTTCCTCTATGGCTTGCTGTGTAGCTGGGTGGCTGGTACCTGGTGTCCTCCTCTCCTTGTCCTCTTGCTCCCACTCTTCCTTGTTTCTCCTTCTATTTACTCTCTCTGCCTGCCAGCACTACCTATCCTTGCTCCTGCCTTTCTATTGGCTGTTTAGCTCTTCATTAGCCCATCAGGTGTTTTAGACAAAGAATCACAGCTTTATGGAGTTAAACAAATACAGCATAAACAAAAGCAACACACCTTAAAACAATATTTCCCAACAATGAATGGCCGCAGTTCCAGTTTCTGAAAATATGTTTTTGTTTCCTAAATAAGTAGATACTTACTAAGAAAATGTATAATTTTAATTTCTAGAATTTTGATCTTATGGCTTTAGTACTCCTAGCTTCATTCGTGACTTAGCTCTTCAAGCTTGAAGAGACTTTTCTCTTTAGGTGTGCTCTTGTCACTGGACCACTTTCAGTTAGTGTGAAATGACACTTGTCATGGAAGTCCAATTGGAAAGCTGTGCCTTTCACTTGGATGCACAGATCGTAGAAATAAAATGATTCAAGACAGATGAAATTTAATACTCTAAACCTTTTGTCATCTATTCTTAAATTTAAATCACCACTTTTTTTCCAGTGGAAAGATAAGTAGTAACGTGATTTCCTAAAGTGGAGGCCTTTTTAAATATAGTAAACTCTCAGCTCTCAATTTGTAAGTAGTATCAATTGTCTAGAACGTGATTAACCACCAATCATTTGGTATCATCATGACCTCTCTTTACTGAAGGCACAGTCGCTTCCTGTCTGTCTGATTCTTACTCCTGAACTACTCCAGGCATCTTTGAGATTCTGGTCAATTATTCTAAGGTTTTGGTAGAGTAAGTGAAGAAATTTTAGATCCCAAAACTTGGGAAATATCCAGAACTAGACGGAACTTGTTCCAATACTGAAGTGCTCTTTTGGAAGAGGTGCCTAGGAGCCTGGGATCTTGGCTTCAGTGACTATGAACTATGAAGGCTATGTCTTGGTTGGAGGAAACCTAGAATTTTTGTCCATTTTGTTTAATTTCTGGCAACTAATCAGCTCTTTTTCTCTAGTTCCCATATCTCATTTTTCTGTATGACTCACAGGATAACAGTAACAGGCATTGGCTTTCTCTAAAATGTTACAAATCCCACAGATGTCTCAGTCCTCATAATTATACTTTGAACTTGAGATTAATTAAAAATAATTTTAGGAATCCCACTGTGCTGTTAGATAGGATAGTGTGTGGACCATTTATAGCTTGATTTACACTTGTCTGCTATAAAAACAAAGAATCATATTTAATTCTTTTTATTTATGATGAAATTATCTTAAGTGCCAATATGCAGTATTTATTAAGTGAATTAGTAAAAGTCACATCAACGTGGATGAAACCCAATTTTGAGATTGTTGCAGTTTCTTTTAATTGGACTCAGTATCTGTTCCTTTAATTTAATTGCATTATAATGGACTTAGAGTGAAACCCATCATTTCTAGTGGCCATTGTACAGTCTTATAATCATCATTACCATTATAATGTAGAATACTTCCTGGTACTCTTTCTCACTTAGCCTAACCACAAACTGATTTTGTCCTTGCCTTATTTCTTTAGTATATTGAAAAATTAATAGCTGAATTAGTTCAAGGCAATTAGAGATTTAAATATTAGGAAGTCATTTTACAGATTTGTTTGTTCAATGTAACTGGAGAAGGAAGAACCAGGGGCAATCCTTGTGAACAAATAGTATCCTTGTTTCTTGAGACATCTATGTTTCATTAAGGTGACATTGTCTGAGCAGTTTAAAAGTTGAGGAAATACTGGGCCAAAGCAAGACCAGAAACTGGCAGGAAAACTCCAAATTCTGCATCTCCGTGTCTGATGTTAACGCTCTCTTCAGATCACTGACTCTTTTCAATTTGACTTTAACACATTTCTCTCTCAAGGACTGGTTCACATCCAGTCTACCGTGCTCCTTGGCAGGTATCCTACAGTTCTGGCATCTCTAACATCTAGGAGTTGTCAAAGCAATCCAGACTTTACCTTCACAGCTTCATGGCCTTCAGGGACGAAACCCCTGACACTCCTGGCCTAAGTATACTTCCTTAGTTTCAAAGGGAGAGTCCACAACATTTTGCTTTTACCCTTGACTGTAATGCCGGAATCACATGGTTGGAGCTGCCAAGTTCAGCTGCTTGCTGGGCTGTAACTTGGAAACCTTATTCAAATACATTTTCATCAGCTTTCTGCTTTTAATGGTTTCCTGCACTGATTAAGCTTTTCTTTAATGCCTTTTCACAGTAGGAAGCTTAGTCAGGTACGGCCTTGCCCTTAGTCCTTACTCCCTTTATTCCATTTAGCACCAGGCATTTCTTTAAATGTTTTATATCCTTGAGCACAGTACTTAGCTCCATTACACTTCCTTTTCTCCTCAAACTGTACATTTTTTATTTTTTTTCCTTGCTCAGCTTGCTCCTTTTCATTATAGATCTGCACAAGAGTGACCACAAATAACTATACAACACAGGCAATGCTAGGCTGTCTTGAAATCTCCTCTGCCAATGCCATTAATCCAGCACTCTTCAATTCAGCCTCCATCCGATTTTCTTGGACAATGCTATAAAGTAGTCACCTTATTTGCCAAAATATTACAAGAACAGTTTCTAAGCCAATATTTCCAAACCAAAAATACTAATATTTTTCTCCTTTAAAACATCTTGAGTCAGACCATTGTAATCCACATTGCTTTCAGCATCACTGTCTTTCACATTCCAACTAGTATTTGTTGCAAGAAGGAGCTGCTTATTCTTTCTGGCCACCCAGCTAGCTTAGCCCCAAAATAACTACACAGAAACTGTATTAGTTAAATTACTGCTTGGCCCATTAGCTCTAGCCTCTTATTGGCTAACTCTCACATCTTGATTTAACCCATTTCTATTAATTTGTGTATCGTCACATGGCAGTGGTTTACTGGGTAAAATTCTAACTGGCATCTATCTCAGGCAGAGGATCCATGGCTTCTCTCTCACTCTCTTCCTTCCAGCAATCAGTTTTGTCTTCTCTGCCTACCTAAGTTCTGCCCCTATCAGGCCAAGGCAGTTTCTTCATTCATTAACCAATACAAACAACACATAGAAAGAAGGACCTCCTACACCAAGTATTACCCATTAAGATCTGCTAAATATGTTCAACTGCTTTCTTAATCCAAAGTCTACATTCTACCAACAAGCAGCATGGTCAGGCCCATCACATAAATACCCCACTCCTGGTACCAATTTCTTTCTTAGTCAATGTTCTATTGTTATGAAGAGACACCATGATCATGGTAACTCTTATACAGGAAAGCATTTAATTGGGGTTTGCTTACAGTTTCAGAGGTTTAGTCCATTGTCATCAGGTTAGGGAACATGGCAGCATGCAGGCAGACATGTTGCAACTGAAAGTGATATATATTCATAGAGTACAAAAAAATTGTTCCACAACAATAGAGCATTCCACATCTAGATCCACAGGTAGCAAGAAGAGAGAGACTCTAGGATTGGCATGGGATTTTGATGCCTCAAAGCCCACCCCAGTGACATACTTCTTCCAATAGGGCCATACCTCCTAATCCTTTCAAATGATTCCATTCCTTGGTAATCAAACATTTAAATCTGTGAGCCTATAGGGGATATTCTTATTCAAATGACCACACCCACTGAATCACCTGATCAACTTCTCCCAGTATATTTAAAACAAAGAGTATTTTGCCAATTTTTCTCTGAATATAGACCAAAGGGTTTTTGAAGAATTTTTAAATTCTGTTTATGAATATTTCACATTCAAAGAAACCTGTGGGAAAAAAGACATGACAACACTTAAACAATCTTTGTACCTTTTTCCTGTCATTCCTTGGCACAGACACCCTATCAGAATGTATTTGGGGGAACTTTCCAAACCCTGGAAAACTTTATTGGAAGATGAATCCTCTTCACCCCAATAGCTGGTCTTTTTGTCCTTGGGAGCATCCAAACTGTCTGACTGCAAGTTCTTACAGCAGCCATTGCCTGATGCCTTGGAGTGTCTAGTGACTATCAACCCCTAGGCTCTTCCCTTGACAGCAGTCTCAGGTAGGATATAGAACCTGGCAGAGCATCAGCACAGCCCTGCAGCTAAGAGGAATGTCCTTATGCACTGTCATCTAAGAGGCACGTGATTTGTTTCCACATCTGGGCTGTGAATGAGTGCAGACATTTTTGGCACTTGCATTTCCATTCCTTTTACTATGTACCAATGGTGGTCACTGGTGGAAGTTTTAGTTTTTGAATAAAGGGTATACCACTTTCTAAAATGGGTACTGATTTTGCATTCTGAACAGACAGCTCATACCTTCCTCGTGTCCTTTTAGACACTTGCAATCTGTTATTGTTTTTACATGGCTATTCTGACAGGCATGTTGAGGCTGCAGGAGGTCTGCTGCTTTGTGCAAATTCACTTCCTTGTGTAAATTTAGAAACTAAACCATCAAAGGGGTGTCAGCTTTTATGTGAGTATTCTTGAAGTAAATGATGCCTATGTGTTTTTCTTTCTTGAATTTGTGGAGATGTTCGCATGCTCAGATCTTGCTATTGCTAGAACTTTAAGTATTGTCTTATATTCACTCATGAACTATGATAAGGCTGAGGTACTCAGTATGGGCAAACATGTTCAAGGAGGAATTTGTGGAACTTGTGATTTTAGTAGGGTAAGAAGAGGAGGTGTTGACTTCATGGCCAGGCTGTCAATTGGCAACTGTGTTTTTCTTTATTAATTCTCTGGGGCAAGTTGTGTAAAACTTGAGTATCAGCAACTTCTAGCAGCAAACTAGTAGGAATAAATGTGTCTTTGAGTGTAAAGCCCTTTTCTTCCATGATCCTTATATATGGAGGCCACTGAAATACTTAGAATATAATACTGTAGACTGGTTCTTATTTCTAGAGAGGCTTGTGTGAAATACATTTAGATTGCCACACATATGTTTCCTCTTTCTCTCCACAGGATGGTGTTAAAGATTGCCTTAGTTTTCAGTCATGGTGACAAAACATTGTGATCATGGAAACTGACATAAGAAAGTCTTTAATTTGGGGCTCATGATTCTGGGGTTTAGAGTCCATGCCCAGGATGGGCCGCATGGCAGTAAGTAGGCAGGCATGGTGCTAAAGCAGTAGCTGAGAGCTTACATCTTGATCCATAAGCATGAGGCAGAGAGAGCTAATGTGGAATTGTACAGGCTTTTGAATCTCCAAAGCCCACCTCTAGTGATGCACCACCTTCAACAGGCCACATCCCCAAATTCTTCCTAAACAGATTCACTAACTAAGGACTAAGCATTCAGGCATATAAGACTTTAGAAGCCATTCTCATTCAGACTACCCCAAGGGTTTAGAATCATTTTCAAGTTATGTAACAAAGTGGCTCAAGTATAGTTCATTTCCAAGTGTAGTTGACTATTCCAAACTCATATATGTGATTGTTTTCTGAGGCCCACTGTATAGATGTCTGTCAACTAATTTTTGCCTTTTGAGAAACTTGAAAAATGTGTTACTGTTTCTTAAGCTTGTTGTCCATGAATGAAGGGAAAGTCGGGAGTCTCTTCTATCAGGAAGTCTTAAATAAGTTTTACAAATGACATTTTTGCCCTATAAATTTTCATTTATATAAGGTATATAGGTATATAAAATAGCTGTACAAATAAAACATTTGATGATAATAAGTTGCAAAGAAATTTGTTTAAAAGTGATTATTTGAGCATATAATTGTCCTATTTCCTACTAATAAGATAAACATTGCATACTAATAGATGAGTATATTTGTCTAACAGAATGCAACTCAAATATATATTATTTGATACTTAAATGCTCTGCTGTATAGTTTTATATCAGCTTGATACAAGCTAGAGTCCTTTGGGTAGGGAGAACCCCAACTGAGGAAACACTTCCAGTAGATTTGCCTGTGCACAAGACTG
The DNA here is from genome assembly GCA_028555095.1 of Dicrostonyx torquatus. Classification (NCBI taxonomy): domain Eukaryota; kingdom Metazoa; phylum Chordata; class Mammalia; order Rodentia; family Cricetidae; genus Dicrostonyx; species Dicrostonyx torquatus. The sequence continues at coordinate 4,754,487 of JAQHUG010000091.1, read as the reverse complement.
TGTTGCATTTTCTTGACTGATGATTGATACAAGAGGACTCCGGCTCAGTGTAGTTGGTGCCACCCCTGTGCTAGTTGTGCTGGGTATTATAAGGAAGCTGACTGAGCAAGCCTTGAGGATCAACCAGTAAACAGCTCCCCTTTGTGTTCTCCTGCCTTTCAAGCTGTAATATGAAATAAACCTTTTCCTTCCCAAGTTGCTTTGATCATGATGTTTTATCATAGCAAATAGGAAACCAAATTGAAATAGAGATTGGTATCAGAGACTGGGATATTACTGTAACAGACTTGACCATGTTTTGGAGAGAATTGTGAAAGGACTTTGAAATTTGGGCTGGTAAACCATTGAGTGCTCAGAGCTCCACAGGCTGTTCTGTGGGAGCTTGGAAGAAAATAATGTTGAGAGTGATGCAGATTATAGAGGTCTAGTTTTTGAAGTTTCAGAGGGAAGAATGAGAATCTTTTAAAGACTCTACGGGAGCCATTTGTATGTTGTTTCTTGTTAAGAATTTATGGTGTCTGACCTGTTGGACCTGAAGATTTGACTATGATTAACAAAAGACCAAACCAAGGGAATTAAAAAAAAACAACTTTGCTTTGTTGGAACAATGGATGCTGGTCAGCTGGGAGTTGAAGAATCAACTGAATTAAGAAGAGACCAGCATCATTAATGCAGAATCATCTTGGGAGTGTCAGGAGGTTGTGATCCGGAGGTGACCAAGGGTGTGTTTTGTCATGGCAGTGAAACTTGGCAGTGTAAGAGTTACCAGGTGGTACTGGCTTTGCAGGTGTGGCAGGTCATGGAGAGCAACAGGACTGAAGTCTCTGAAGAGAGACCAGGAGGAGCCATCGGCAACCATGCATTCTCACTTTCAGTAAGAGGCTCAGGATTGAAGGGCCATGGGGTGAGGCTGAGGCTTGGCACCGTGTGACAGGATTGTACTCCCTAGAAAGAATCCAGGAGAATCTATTGGGGAAAGCACAGCCCAGTTACAATGGAGTCATGAGCGTTTTGGACATACAATACCATGGTTCAACTTCTAAGAGCAGCAGTAATCGTGGAGTTAGTCTGAGTCTAGGAGATGAGCTATGGGTGCTATGGAAGGGGGAGCTGGAGAGAAATGGCCCAAACCCTTTGGAGGAGCCTAGAAGGTCTTGGGTGAATCTCAGACATCTGATACTGATCTTCTTACTGTTGGACCTGGGTTTTTCTATAATTTGATTGTAACTTTGTCCTGGTTCTTCCCTCTTGAAATAATAAAGTATTGAACTTACTTTGATTTTTATGGGTACTTACAGGTAAAAGACTTTAAACTTATAAAGAGATTTAGCAAGGCTTGGATTTCTAAAGAGACTTTGGACAGTTTAAAGAGATAGAACTTTTAAAGTGTTTACATTTGTAAAATCCAAAAGATTTTGAAGTTTATACTATGTTCTATTTTAGGGAATATTACTTTAACTAGGCAAAGATGTGTTACATTTGCTAATCTTGTGAAATATTACTTTAAGTGTGCAAAGGTGTGCTGCATTTGTTTA
>JAQHUG010000091.1:4698331-4718440 GCA_028555095.1 Dicrostonyx torquatus | reverse complement strand
TATGTATGTATGTATGTATGTATGTATGTATGTATGTATCTATCTATCTATCTATCTATCTATCTATCTATCTATATCTTTATTAATGATCCCTGAAGTGGCTGTGCTGGTTTTCTTTCTCTCAGAATGTGTAACGGTTCCTTTTGTCACTTGTTTCCTTGATGACAGTCATTCTGATTGGTGAGATGGCATCTCTGATTTGCATAAAAGACTTGGGGCTTATAAAGGAGAAGATTCAGCGAACACTTGAAGACGCAGGAGCAGGCAAAGATTCTCTGGGAATATTTTTTGCCATCATACATTTAGGCAGCAATGCTCTCAACAGTTAGGACAGCTAAGAGTCCGTGGTTTTGTGAAGGTCCGTGTCTTCTGACATCTGTACAGCACATGCCTTCATCCAGAACTCACAAATGTATTAACACTGCGTCTTTGCTTACCTTGAAGAAGGACAAGCATCACGATTTTACTAATCTAACACCTGGTGCCCAGAGTAGCAGGGAAAATGCCCTTGATAAATAAATATTAGTTGAGTGAACAAGTGGCTGTACTATGGATGGGCACATTCTTAAAATTTATGATAGGAGAACCAATGAAAAGAGAAGGGTTAGAAATTCTAATCCAGATTCTCAAGAACAGAGTCATCGCCCAGTGGCTCAGAAGTTATCGTTCAGCTCAGCTGCTGAATGAGCAGAGTTTTAGTCACAGGTGTTCTGATGTTTAATGTGCTTTAAAGAAAGATATGTAAGCTTTATAAACTTTATTCCAAAAAATGCAAATAAAAGCAACCTCAATGAACTTCTCTACAGTGAGAAGAGCCACTTGGAATAGAAGCTGTGTAACTTTACATTGGGCTTTATACTTCCATTTATAATAGTTTACAAATTTTAAATTAAAATAAAAAACCAAAGGCATATGTTCCCATCAGCCTGGGAGCTTCCTGTGCCCATCAGTATACACCCTTAGAAATCTCAGCTCAGCTTTTCCCTGGAATAATTTGAATTTCCTAGAAACTTATAAAACTGTGGCAGTGGTGGCCTAAACCTTTAATCCCAGCACTTGGGAGACAGAGGCAGGAGTATCTCTGTGGGTTCGAGGCCAACCTGTTCTAATAAAAAGCGAGTACCAGGACAGCCAGGGCTGTTAACACAGAGAAACATTGTCTTGAAAAACAAAATTTGATTCACTTATAGGAGCTATGTGTTGAAAACACATGGACATTTTATTTTTCTCTCCGTGTCTTGATTGCTCTGTGGCTGTCGCATACTTAATGCCTGCTACCTATCAAACAGATGCCTTGGGTATCTCAGTAAGAATTTCAGAATGTTTAGAAAAAGACTAAGGACAGAAATCGGAGAGGGGGAGTTTTAAATATTCTCTTATGTCTCCCAGATGGTCAGATGTTGAAGTCTAGGCCACTAGGTGGTGGCACCATTAGGAGACTGTAAATTCATTCTGAGGTGAGACCCAGGGATAGTAACCCTGAGCTATCCCGTGATGGAGATGACAGGGAAGGCCTCCTCATCTCCCCCTTTGTTCTGGTGATGAGGTGGTTGCATTTCCCTTGGCCTATTCTCTCACAGTGATAAACTGTCTCATCCCAAGCCCAAAAGCTACGGGGCCACCTGACCACAAGCTAAATCCTCTAAAACCTTGAGTCATAATAAACCTTGTCTTTGTATATATTATCTCAAGTATGTGTTACAGAAAGGTGACTGACACTCTTGGGCAGATGTTGGGGGACTTGCTTTGAAGCACATTTGATCTTCTCTTTTCTTTTCTTTGAGACTCTGGGGGTGTCCAACTGGGCATCTAAACCATAGGGACCCACACAATAGGTTCTGACCTCAGGCGCTACTGTCGTCCCAGAGAGACCATTGGTGCTGACTGTCTGGGAGAGGCTGTCAGGAAGGTTGTATTTGGTCTGCCAAGGTTGAATCCTGTTAATAGTCGGGGATTTCCTGTCTTGAGAGCAAAAAGGTGCAGCCCCGCCAAGCGTAATTAAACACTTAGCCTCAGATGTTTTTTGTAATTTATTCATAACACCCCCAGCATATGGTTTCTGTCCTTCTGGGAATTTAAAGTCATGCTATGAGAGGAAGGAGAAGATTTTTTCCCCCTCCTGAAATTTCTCACTTGCTGCCTCTGTTGATGTCTTCAGCCGGAAAAAGTGGCTTCCAAAATGGCACTTTGCTTTAGTTCTAGTCTTGCAAATCAAGGGGCTCAAGGTGTTTAGGCTGTGAGTAGTTGGATGTTTGCTTATGCTCCCACAGGGTTCTGCTAACCCTTCTTCCACAGAGAGTTGGTTTTCAGAACCGGGTGTTGAGGGGGTAATGATGATTGGGAGAAGGACTTCACACATGCTGGGTGAGCCCTGCCTCTGGGCTATGTCCTTAGCTTCACTTTCAGACTATTGTAGTATTTGTAATCTAACAAATAAAACTTGCCTAAAGCTCAGAGTGCAGAGCTAAACCACCAGTTAGCCATAGAGGCCAGGCAGTGGTGGCATACATCTTTAATCCCAGTACTTGGGAGTCACACACCTTTAATCCCAGCACTAGGGAGGTGGAGATAGGAGTGATATTTTTGGGGGAAGAGAGGAATATAAGCTAAGATGCAGTCTGTGATAGAGACAGCAGTTAGTCTGAGGATTCGTGGAGACAGGGTTGCTCCTTCGGTCTGAGCATTGGTGGAGGTAAGAACTCTCTAGTGACTGGCCACTCTGCTTCTCTGATCCTTCAGTATTAACCTCTGTTTGACTCCGAGTTTTTATTAGTAATACCAATTAGAATTCGTGTTACAGACTATTAAGGCTTTGAAAACAACCTTTTCATTCTGAATGTTGAGATGAATAAATAATTCAAATTTTTCCTATCGTTAGCCCAGACTTAAAGTCTTTTTGGACTGCTGACTTCAGTATTTCTTTGTTGCTATCTATCTGTATAGATATATCTAGCAATCATCTATATAAACATGGATAAACTTAAGTATATTTATTAAGCCCAAGGATCTGAAATATGTATACATTATGGATTGGCCACATCAATCATATGTATTATTTCACATACTTATCCTTTTTTGTGATGAGAACCCAAATTGGATTTGGCAGTTTTTATGGTTATAATACATTTTTCAAAGCATTTTTTTTCGAAGTCTTTATTATGGAGCTCTGGCCAAACTCACATAGATTTGTCTGCTTCTGCCTTCTAAGTGCTGGGGTTGAAAAGCAACACCACACCCAGCCAGTCGTATACCATGTTCACTGGCCATTTGACACCATGATGTACACACCACACCCAGCCAGTCGAATACCATGTTCACTGGCCATTTGACACCATGATGTACACACCACACCCAGCCAGTCGAGTACCATGTTCACTGGCCATTTGACATCATGATGTACCCAAAGCATCATCCTTAGCTCTCACAGAGCTCAAAAAGCGTTTCTCTGAGATCTAGGCCGAATTTTCCTTTCTTCAAATTCTGATTTCTAATGCCTGTTAGAAATAAAAGCTAACTTTTATTTTTTATTTTTTTAATATTTATTTATTATGTATACAATATTCCTTCTGTGTGTATGCCTGAAGGCCAGAAGAGGGCACCAGACCTCATTACAGATGGTTGTGAGCCACCATGTGGTTGCTGGGAATTGAACTCAGGACCTTTGGAAGAGCAGGCAATGCTCTTAACCGCTGAGCCATTTCTCCAGCCCCCTAACTTTTATTTTTATAAACTATGTGTTCAAGTCTACATTTGTGATTGTGGAAAAGATACATGAATTCGGGTGAGGTGACAGGCAAGAGAAGCAACAGCAAGTAACTAGCAGTGAGGAGGAGGAGAGAGAAAGGGAAAGTGAGAGAATTAGGGCAAGCTAAACGTAGAACAAGTACTAGAGGTTGGGGTTCAATGGAAGAGTCCTTGCCAAAGAGAGGCTGAGTTTGATTGGTACATAAAATATGTACCTGTGTTAAGATGTCTCACTGAATCTCTTTGGTATGCAATTAACTCATGGTAATGAAAAACGACACCCCAGGGTTCAAGGAGCCTCTGTTGGCCCTGCATAGCCAGGTCCCCTTCCCTGTGTGTCAAGACCCAGGTCTGTTTGGGAGAGCCATTTGGCCAAGGAAATGGGGTGCAGCTGGAAAGGGGGTCACCCTCTAGTCCTTCACACTGAACCCATGTTCTTGTGGAACCTAGCACTAAAACATTTGTAGATTGGGAAAGAAAAGGAAGAAAGAAAGGAAGGAAGGAAGGAAGGAAGGAAGGAAGGAAGGAAGGAAGGAAGGAAGGAAGGAAGGAAGGAAGATGGCACCAACGTCAAGCTGCAGACATTTAGAATTGTATTGAGTCTACACCATCAATCAGCACAAGCTAGAGCATGCTGTCTTGACAAAGAATCTGCTGTGGCTCACAACTGCCTGTGCCATCTAGTTCTCAGGATTTAAGGTCCTCTTCTGGCTTCCACAGGCACCTCACACCTGTGACATACACTCACACACACACACACACACACACACACATAACAAAAATGGGGGTGGAGGGGGAGAGTACAGTGATTGTGACCAAATCTCTTGCTGAGAGGTGACTGGCATTGCCCTCTGACCTACCTCCCACATACATTAGACAACGAGAGATTCAGCTATTCTGTGCTTTTAATATATCCCCCAAGACTAGTGGACTGGAAACTTAATTCCCAGGGTAGCAGTTGTCTCCCTGTGTAGCGCAACAACCTAACTGGTGATTAGGTTGTTACACTGTTATTGTTACTGTTAACTGTGGAAGTGGATTAATTACTGCAAGAGTTAAGTTGTTATGAAAGCAAGACCAGCTTTGCTGGATCCCTGTGCTTTTGTGTCCTTCTACCTTTGTTGTGGAACGATACCTCATCAGATGCCAGTGCCACGAGACAAGAAGACTTCCGCTGTTTGTAAATTGCCCCATTTCAGGCATTCTGTTACAACACCAGAACATGGACCCAGACAGTGTGTGGGGAAGCAGAATTTCCCCCTCCCCTCTCCAGGCGGCGGCCCACTGAAAGTTGAGGGGAAGTGGAAGTCAATGGGGGAAGACTGAGAGGCTTCAGTTTATGAAACTGGAAACCTGAGAGGTGGTCCTGTGGGTTGGGTCCAGAGTGGTGGTCCTATGTGTGGGCTGGGTCTTGAGTAGGGACTTTTGAGGAAAGCCTCGAGAACTTGGGGGAGCTCTAACTACCCCGTGACCCCTCACTCTCTGACCCAACTGAAAAGTGAGAGCTGCTGACCGGAAGAGCTGCGCTAGAGGCAAAGTGGGTTCCACAGCTACCTCAAGCTATTCTGGGGCCACTGAATGGATAAGTAGTGCTGGCTGAACTCTCCCGAAAGAACTCTCTGAGGCTAATCTTTTCCCAGGGGTGCTCCCCTTATGGAGGTCTTTGCTAGCGGCAAAAGTGTCATGACCCAAGAAGCATCCTCAGCCGCTGGTAGAACAGAGCAGCCAGGAGGGAGGAAGAGGCTGGTGGAAATACTGGAGACAGACATGATGAATTTAGATAGGGACACAGCGGGAGAAACACTCCAGGAAATGGGAGACACAGCGAAGCAAAGGGACTTGTAAAGGAGAGCAAGAAGGCTGGAGAGACATTAGGCCTTTTGCAGAGCCACAGTAATAACAGTAAGCGAACATGTTCTGTCGAGCTAGGAAGCCTCAAGTACCTGAACAAGCACTGGGGTCCTTACGGCTTGTGACTTGCCAGCACATCCAGGTTGGCCAGCAGGGTCCCCCCATAGAGCTCTACGAACTTCCAAGTAGGGATCTCACTGTCCCGATGGCGACCTGGAGCCCGTGCCTAGACATTCTTGCTCCCTAGAGCTGGTCTGGAGGGACAGGTGGGGAGAGAAAAGCCTCCTGATTGGTCGGTGACTCCATCCCTAGACTTTAGCTTTTCTTTTTTTGTTCTCACCCATTTTGAACACAGGCCTTTAGGAAGCTGGGTAGCGTTTGGTTTTGTTAAATCAGAATCTGCAGATAGACAAACATGTTTAGGTACCATGAATCTGTGGGCAAAGGTAGGCACACGTATGTATGTGCACCTGCACATAGGGGTCAGAAAACAACTTCAGCTGTCCTCCCTCTCCCTTAGAGTGCTTTCTGCTTCTTGTTTGAGACAGAATCTTTTATTGGCTTGGAGCTTTCTCAAGTGGTCTGGGCCAGCTGACCAACAAGCTCCAGGGATTCAGCCATCTTTGCCTCCCATCTCTCTGTTGCTAGGGTTACAAGCTTATCCCACTACACCCAGCTCTTTACTTGCATTCTAAAGGTCTGGGCTCACTTCACACTTGTGAGGCAAATGTTTTACCAACTGAGCTATTCCCCAAGCCCCTTAAGCATTTCTGAATCTTCCTAAAGCATGTTAAAAGTCCTTTTTCATTCATTCTGCTATTTGGAATTTTTGTCTTTAAATGTCTTTATTTGTTCTTTGAAAATTTCACATATTTTTGCAATGTGATTTTGATCCATTTGGTATTCTTCAACTCTGAATGTTAGAGAGAGAGAGAAAGAGAGAGAGAGAGAGAGAGAGAGAGAGAGAGAGAGAGAGAGAGAGAAGCAGAGGGGGAATTGGTTTATTACAAAGGATATAGTTTAATTGCATTTTTCCTATGTAGAGTCCATTATCAGGGCCTAAGAGACACACGATGGCCATTGATTTGGGAGGATTCTAATTTGCAGGTTCACACAGTTATGCCCTGCTTACTGCATACCCGACTTCAAGCATTTGCCACATACATATATTAGAATGACTTACAGGCTGTGGTCTGCCTAGCCCAACAATGGCTAGCTACTAACAGAAAGTCCAAGAATCCAGAAGCTAAGTCCTTGAGGCTGGATGTCCCAGCTGGTCTTCACTATACCCTGGGATCCTGAAGAAGTAAGCTTTAATGCCAGGGAAAGAATGGACTTGCCAGCAAGGCAAGAGCAAGCAGACAAAAGACCTTCTTCCATGTCCTACTCTAGGCTTCCAGAAGAAGGGATGGGCCAAATTAAAGGTGTGTCTTCCTGCCTCGAGATCCAGATCAAGGATGAGTTTGACTAGAAGTAGATTCACCCACTTCGAACTAGGCAAAAATCCCACAGGTGTGCCCTCCGTTTCAGGATTGTAGTTCATTTGAGGTGTAGTCAAGTTGACAACCAGGAATAGCCATCACAAGTCCATCCCCTGTCAACTTGACACACAGTTATACCTACTTATGTCATGATTAATTTCTAAATGAAAGCAATACCAGGCTATAATAATGCCTAAATGTAATATAACTACCTTGTGCAAATGCAAACACATTATGTATTTAACCAGGCCATACTTATGCCTAACATGGCATAACTAGCCCTTGTAAAGCCACAAACACTTTATAAATTTAGAATAGGTGTCAATGCCTCTTGGGGGGACACATTCCTTTAATATCTCAAACTTAAATATGATAACCATTGGTATTCTCTTAGTTGATGTTACAACACATGGCAAAGAAATGAAAGAAAACATAAATATTTGTACAAATGGATTCCTAACAAAATACAACAGAAACGCTCATGTCAACTATCGTTTTCATTTCAGGAACTGGGTACAAGGTCTTGGTTGGTCTTTAGAAAGACTCTTCCCTAGTATTCATTCCGCATTTCCTCCACCCTCAGCAGGAGCCTCACCTGATCTTGGCTCTTTCCCTGAAGGTGTGACCCCTACCTCCATTCCTGGCAGGTCTGTTCCCTTGATTTTATTCACACACTCCTGTGGCATGGAGAGAGTAGCTGAAGTTCTTTCTTCCTGCCTCTCAGGCCTTGACAGGATCTGTAATGTGTTTTCCTACACACCTTGTCCCGTCCTTTCTCAAGGACCTGTTTTCTCAGGGAAATGGAAACCTTATGTGTCTGACTTAGTCATATGTCATTCTGCAAGCTGCTGATGAGTGACAGCTTCTGATGCTCTGGGGGACCTGAGGAGCTGCCACAGGCTTGAGGCACACGGGACTGATATAACCGAAGTCACACTAGCTGCAGCCCCTGCTATCACAACCCAGAAACAATCATCCCAGACCAAGCCACACAAATCTCTGCTTCCCCCATTTTTTTTTTTTTTGTTTTTTTTAGGCAGGGTTTCTCTGTGGCTTTGGAGCCTGTCCTGGAACTAGCTCTTGTAGACCAGGCTGGCCTCGAACTCACAGAGATCTGCCTGCCTCTGCCTCCCGAGTGCTGGGATTAAAGGCGTGCGACACCACCGCCCGGCGCTTCCCCCATTTTTATCCCCCACCATATCCTCTCTCCCTCACAAAAATTCATGACTCAGGGTTATAAACAACCTCAGGTGACAGAGGACCCTAAAGAGCTCCAGCTTTAGCCTGGTTATTAAGGTCCACTCTAGTTTCAGGTTTGGCAGGAATTGGGCTTCTGCCATTAGCATCTTTCCTTCCATTTGAGAGGATGAAGAGGCACCATGCGTGAGGAATAAACACATGTCCAATGGCCCAGAACTAGCCCTCAATCAGGGACATAGCCAGTCCCTCCAGTCTGCTCTGATAGGTGACGGTCAAGTGCCAGTGAGGCATTCTGATTTCAGATTTATTTATCTAAAAACTGTGGACTTTTAAGGGTAGCTGCCTGCCCTGGTGTCTGCATAACATCTCACATGTGCATCCCTGGTGCAGGAAAATTGTCTGTATTCTGTCAATCATGCTTTAAATAAATGCTGATTGGCCAGGCAGGAAGTATAGGTGGGACAACCAGACAGGAAGTAAAGGTGGGGCAATGAGAACAGGAGAATGCTGGGATGGAGGAAGCCCATTCCTTGGCAGTCCTGCCTAGATCACCAAAGAAGCAGGGTGTGGCCTGCCCCACTGAAAAAAGTACTGAGCCATGTGGCTAACATAGAGAAGAATAATGGGTTAATATAAGTGATAAGAGCTAATAGAAGCCTGAGCTAATGGGCCAATCAGTTTATAACTTAATGCAGACTCTCTGTGTGATTTTCTCAGGGACTAAATGGCTGGGGAGCCAGGCAGGACATAAACCCCAACAAGCAGCCCCTTCTGTTACAGAATGGAGCCCAACATGAGGCTACACATCCCAGTGCCAAGCAAGCAAAATGGCTGCCTCAATTCACACACATATACACACACACAAACATGCAGATCTATAAATCTGCTCTGTTTTATGGAGGAAAAATAAATGTACATACATGTTTTAGGGAAATCTTTTACATGGAGGATTGGAAAAACTGGTTTTCTGGCTAATACAAGTTAATTATAATCCTCATTTTAAGTAGGATTACAACATTCCCTTAATTCCAAGATGATAAAAAAAAGTCACCATTTCTTATCCATTTATGAGTTGGGAATGAGTTTGGTTATGTTCAAGGACTGAGACTGTGTTTCTGTAGTTCAGAGACAGGAAATGCAGATCACAGTGGCACAGGTATGAAAAACAATTATGACAAGGACCAGCCAAGGTCCCTAGTGTTCTCTCATCCATCCATAGATAGGAAACTGCTACCTCATTCTTCTTGGGCTACCCCAGGGCTCAGTGTAAAAGCATGGGAAAGAGTCTGTCATAGGGCTTGTTCATCCCATTCATTATATCTGAGCTGCATTTGGATCTGTAAACAACTCAAATGTAGGTGAGGAACTGTCATGTCATCATGGAGGCCTGTGGGTAGGCTTTGGGCTAAGTTCATAAAGTAATTTTCTCATTTTGTTTTCTCTGTTGATGGTCATGATAGAATCATTTTGGATATAAAATGTCCCACAGGAAACCACACAAGAGCTGGCCTGTGGAGTCAAGTCAGACACCCGAGACTGAGATTGCTTTCAATATAATCGGTTCCCTTTGAAACTCATGCTGCAGCTCAGTCTCAGTTATAGAGCATTGGAAAGCAAAGCCTGTGCCCAAGTGTGGTGTGTAGAGGTGGGGAGGGGAGGGTCCCATGATTGAATATGCCTGTGTGTTCACTCAAGTGGAGAGGTGTCTGCGTGTGGTGAACATGCAGATATGTGAATGTGAACGTAGACATCGGAGGACAACCTCCACTGCCATTTCTTAGGTGCCATCGCCTTCCCCTCTTCAGACAGAGTCTCTTATTGGACTAGAACTTACCAGGTAGGTCAGGCTGGCTAGTCCATGCCCTAGGAGTCTGTGCATTCTGATCTCTCCAGTGTTAGGATTACAGGCGTACCAGTGTTTTTTGTTTGTTTGTTTGTTTGTTTTGGTGGGTTCTGGATGTCAAAGTCAGCTCCTTGTCCTTATGAGGTAAATACTTCACTGATGGAACCATCTTCCTAGTCTTTATGATTGAACCTTTTCTAAGAGTAGGGCTGGGGGTGCACCTCATTGGCAGAATGGTTGCCTAGTGTTAGAAGGTGGATATACACACACACATACACATGCTCACACACACACACACATACACACTCTATACACGTGCCTGTTTCACCACATACAGCCTCAGGACATGATTAGCCCATGCACACCCTTGGTCTTGAACCAGAACTGTGAACACAAATCAAAATCTTCTTTATGAACTCCCCAGGATGTGGCATTGTATTATTAGAAAGAAAAGATGGAACTGAGATGGGGCGGCTTCCAGCCTTTGCCCTGGGAGACCCTTGGGAGGTCTAGGAGGCAGAGGTGGGCAAGTCCTCCTATCTGCTCTTTCAGTCATCCAAGAAGCCGAGTTTTGGATGCACAATTCACAAATGCAGAGCAACACCCAAGTTTTCTGGACAGTCTTGGCTTTCTAAAATATGTATAGCTTTTAAAAGAAGGTGAAGAGGGCTAGGAAGGTGACTCAGTGGTTAAGAGCACTGGTTGCTCTTCCAGATGACCTGAGTTCAGTTCCTAGCACCCAACCATTCGTACTTCAGCTCCAAAGGAGCCAATGACCTCTTGAACCCTTCCTGGGCACTGTTGCAAAGAGAGGCTGCTTATTCATCCCAACCACCCAGCTAGCTTAGCCCCAAAATGACCACACAGAATTGTATTAATTAAATCACTGCTTGGCCCATTAGTTCTAGCCTCTTATTGGCTAACTCTCACATCTTGATTTAACCCATTTCTATTAATCTGTGTATTGCCACGTGGCAGTGGCTTACTGGAGAAGAGTCAGCTTGTCTGTCTCTGGCGGCTCCATGGTATTCCTCTAACTCTGCTTTCTTCCTCCCAGAATTTAATTCCGTCTTCCCCGCCTACCTAAGTTCTGCCCCTATCAGGCCAAGGCAGTTTCTTTATTCATTAACCAATATAAGCAACACATACAAAGAAGGACCTCCTACACCAGGGCACCAGGCATGCAAGTAGTCACAGGCATACCTACACACAAATACCCTATATACATAACAATACTTAAATAAGCAAAAAGAGAAAGTAGAGATCTTACTTCAATATGATTAAACTAAGGAAGTGGTCATGATTATTTATGGATCCAATTATTTATCAAGAATAAGATACTTAAAAAATCTATAGCTTATGTAAGGCTCTGGAGGCATTTTCAATACAGTAATTTCTCTTATTACTGTGGTAAATATGTGATAGAAGCAACTTAAAGCAAAGTATCAATGTTGGCCCATGGTCTTAGAGATACAGCCCACTGTGGAAGGGAGAGTCTGGGGCAGTGCCTCTTGGCAGAGCAACTTGTGGCTATCACTCCTTGAGTCTTGCTGGGTCAGGAAGCAGCACTCGTGGGCTAGATAGAACCAGAGTAGCTATCACTGTCAAGGCCCACCCCCAGCAACCCACTCCGGATAGTTAGGCCCTGCTTTAGTTCTGCTTCTGTTGTTGTGGTAAAACATTGCAGAGGAAAGGGTTTATTCCAACTAAAGATGGAAAGAAGGAAGGAAGTCAAGGCAAGAAGGTGAAGACATGCCTGTTTGCTGTTCCTTGCAACATCACCTCCAACCAAGGACGTCACTTGACAGCCACAGAAGTACACCAGGAGCTAACAGGATGTGGCCCTTGGCTGGCTCACACCCTAGCTTGTACTTAACAGGATACCACCTGCCTGGGGCAATGCCACCCACAGTGGTTGTCTGGTCCCTCCTATATCAACTCACAATCAAGACAATATCCCCCCCCACACACACACACAGCCCTGCCCATAGACTAATCTTATCTAAACAATTCCTCCATGAAGACTGATGACTCTGAACTGTGACAAGTTCACTTTAAAGTTAACTGGGATAAGCCTTATAATGTCCTACGGGTTCTATAATGTCCCCAAATAGTACCCTTGGCTGAGGACCAAGTGTTCAAATGTGTCTATGAGGGACACTTCAGATTCAAACATAACACAAGGAGGTGTGAACTTTGTCTTTATTCTTTGAGAATTTTATATACGTATAAAATGTGTTTTGATCGTGTTCACTCACTTCTGCCTCTCTGGTTCCTCTCAGACTCTCCAAGCTTGGTGTCCTTTTCATTTCTCTATAGTCCACTGAGTCCACTGATCACTACCTGTGTGTGGGAACGGGAGGACACCAGTCGGAGCAAGGACAACTTACCAGTGGCCACATCCTCGAAAAAGAACCACTCTTCAACTAGGGGTGAGCCCCACCCCCATCCAGGCTGGAATGTGGAATGTGAACCAGCTTGATCTTGCAATGAAAACTTTTATTCGGGATGGAAGGAACCAAAATGGAAGTTTGTATATCTAGATTCAATCTGAACTCAGTATATATATATATATATATCCCCACCCCCATCCAGGCTGGAATGTGGAATGTGAACCAGCTTGATCTTGCAATGAAAACTTTTATTCGGGATGGAAGGAACCAAAATGGAAGTTTGTATATCTAGATTCAATCTGAACTCAGTATATATATATGGAGAATGCTCTGAGACCAGCAGTGCAGTGTGTGTACTGTCAGGTCTTATGAAAGGCTTTCCTCAATAAGACGTGGTGGCTTCTTTATTCTTTCTTAATTAGAAGGCTGGACTTGAGGGAGACTATAGAGATCCCTCAGCATTTGTACGTTGTAAATATGAGTGTTCCAAAGCCGACAGAGGCTCGTTCTGTGCTCCAGCCTTACAGCTGAGGTCCTAAAGACAGGCTTGAGCCTTGATAAAAAGCAATGCAACCAGCTCCTACGAACAGAAAAACGAAATGAATTTAGGACCTGCTTGGTCAGAGTCCCCTTCAGCCCCTCTGAGGTACTTGGCTCTCCTCACGTGACAAAAACAGCTTTAAATCAGAAAACGCCGGCCTTTGCTGACAGAGCCAAAACGTGATCGGGATCTGCTTCTCTCCTGCTGGGCAGTGCATCTTCCTGCTCACATCCCGGGCTCTCAACAGGGCGTTTAGAGATGGAATCCTTGGAAGAGAAGTCGCTGGTATCCAGAGGCTGAGGGCAGATGCTTGGGGTTATTTTTATTTTAGGTTGTAGCAAGCATAAAGGAGATGTGTGGCTTTTGTTTCCAGCCATATGCGCGGCACACACAATAAAGGTCCTTCGCGCATCTGGGTGAGAGGGTTTGTGGCCACGCGGAGGAACAACATGAAAGGAAGTAGGGAGGGCTCGGGATGAAGATTAAAGCACAACTTCTAAGGCTCCTTTAAGTTGGACCGTGTGGAGAGAAGAAAAGCCTGAATTATGTAAAAGCTGGCTGGGAGCCCACATCTGGCAACAGTCAGATTGTTCGGTGAGAAGAAGCCTCTCCCGCCCCCACAGCAAGCAGAGCTGGGTCCTGTTGTCGGTATGGCCCTGGGGCCCTGGCATCACGTGGGAACCTGGTAGCAGAGAACGGTTCTGTCCACCTGGTCTCCTAGCCCATCATGGGGCGTGAGGTTTGTGTTCTCCTTTACCCCAGGATGGTCTCAACCCCAGGCTCACTCCTGCCTGACCCTGCAATCGGTTTTTCTCCAGGTCTTCCAGACAATCCCAGAGGTAATAAGATCTTTTCCTGGGGCAGCGACTTTTCTGAGGGGACCCTCCTCCCTTGCCACTCTCTCCCTGTCTCCCTAGTAAGTAGTCATTCCCCCAAAACCACGCCAGGGGCCTGTTCCCTGTGTTCACTATCTTTGTTTGCTGTTATTGGGCCCACACGCTGATCTGATCCTAGGGATATCAGAGCACAGGGGTGTGGACCCCAGGACTTTCCTGTTGGAGAGTGCCTCTTCCCATAAACAATAACGTGGGCAGTGCCTGAAGCTCAGACCCAACTAGCCAGTGGAGGTAAACTGTAGAAATAAAAATGAAATTCCCTGGAGGATAGTGGGATGGGAGGGGTCATCAAAACACTTTGGGATTCCCCTGATTCAAGCCTATAGCCCAGTGCTGCCACACTTGTGGGGCGAACAGACACCACAAACAGGAACTGGTCAGACAGGCTAAACTTCTGCTCCAGCACATGCAGGAGTGTGGGGGGCTCAGTAACTGAGAGAGGTCTGGGGGCCCTGAAGTTTCTGTTCTGATTTAGGTTTGTTCATAAAAGGCACAGTTGGTTCCTGTTAAGTCAATAGCGTTTGAACTGTTGCTTAGATATTCATCTCCAGTAAGATCCGTCCTGACATCTCTGCCTGCGTGCTGTATTTCACAAAACCTGGCCAGCGCTTCTATTTTCTTCTTTCTGTGGGGAGAAGGGGGTTAGGAGTGCACAGATTCAAATCGCATTCTTGCTGCTAATCGTGTCCTTCCATGCTGTGTACCTTAGCTGCTACTTCAGCAGATGGGCTCTGCCTTTTCTCTCCCCTACAGCTTCAATTTCCTATAAAACACAGTGTGGAAATGTGACCAAAGCTTCAGCTCCAGGCTTAACCCTGAATGGCAATTCCAAAAGGCCCAGCAAGAGTTCCTGCCCCAGCATTTATCTACACTGGTGACTGCAGCCAGTCCAGCTCAGAATGGCCTCCTTAGGGTTGCTATGGTTTGACTAAGCCTGAGTGTGTCCCCCAAAGGCTCCTATGCTCAAAGTGTGGTGGCCATGTTAAAAGTTGGAGGGACTTTAAGAGATGGAGGTTAGACTTACATGTGCAGCTTGTGGAAGGCTAGTATCCTTAGGTGTGCAGCCCGGAGAAGGCTAACATCCTTAGATGTGCAGTCTAGGGAAGGCTAGCATCCTTAGTGTGCAGCCTGGGGAAGGCTAGCATCCATAGGTGTGCAGTCTAGGGAAGGCTAGCATCCTTACATGTGCAGCCTGGGGAAGGCTGGCATCCTTAAGTCTGTAGAATGAGGAAGGTTTAATATTTTTCTCCTGGATGAGTTGGTTCTCTTGAGAGTGGGTTGTGGTAACATGAAGCCACCCCTCTGCATGTGGCATCTTCTGCAAGTCTGTTTCCTTTTCTCCCATTTGTGACACAGCCAGGGAAGCCTTCCTGGAAGCTGACTTGAGGGGGTACTTGATCAGGAACTTTCAGCTTCTAAAACTATGAACTAAATAAACTGTTTTTTTTTTCTTTATAAAGTACTCAGCTTCAGGTTACTTTGTTACAACA
The DNA here is from genome assembly GCA_028555095.1 of Dicrostonyx torquatus. Taxonomy (NCBI): domain Eukaryota; kingdom Metazoa; phylum Chordata; class Mammalia; order Rodentia; family Cricetidae; genus Dicrostonyx; species Dicrostonyx torquatus. The sequence continues at coordinate 4,703,001 of JAQHUG010000091.1, read as the reverse complement.
GAAAATAGATTAATACAGAGAACACCAGCCTGATAGATCTCAGGCAAGACCAGGAGACAGAACGTAGGATACATGAGTGCTAAAAGCATTTTACAACAAAACAGTGTATGTCTCCATTCTCCTGTGACTCTGGATTGTGAAAATTTCTTAGCCAATTTCTATTTAATCTTGCATCTAGGAACCTAGGAAAGTTAGGCATGAATACCTATGAGAGACAGATAATTTGGCACAGTCCATGAAAAGTGTAGTTAGACATGTAGCATATGGAGTGGGCCTGTCATCATTACACATGGAAGATTGGGATAGGTGATTGACAGCAGGGGTGACATCACAGCATAAACATTAATACAAAAACAAAACAACGACAATAAAATATTTAAAACTATTCCACATGTTTAAACTGAGTACTTGTTGAGAATAGCCCATGACTGGTCTCATTACCAGAGTGACTCATTAAGGCACAGCTGTCAATCAAAGAAGAGAGAAATGATGTACCATGTTTAGCCGGGAGTAATCTGGGTACATGGAAATGGGGGTGTCATTTCCTCAAGAGCATCCCGACTTACAATCAGTCCACATAAGAAATCAGTCCACATTTGTTCCCTGTAAGAACTGGGAAAAAAAAAACCTACAAGATAGAAAGCCTTGCCATTAACTCTGTTGACTTGGGACTCATGTGACACTTTTATATATGTATGTAATGCACTCTGGTTACTCCCCTCTTTTATTTATCCAATTTTAAAAACATAATTCTTCATTGATTCTTTGGGAATTTCACATCATACACCCCAATCCTACTCAGCTGCCTGTCCCTCCATATCCACCCCTCACCCTGAAGCATCACCCTGAAAAGAACCTCCCTAAATTAATTTAAAAAAAAATAAGCACCTCACTCCTCCACCTTTCCTGCCTCTCCAGCACTTCTTTATTCATTCTAGTGGCACTGGATACTGCCATGTGTGTCACACAGTGTACCCTTTTGTCCAGTCAGCCCCACCCACAAGTGTTCATAACAATGAGTCATTGGTCTGGCTCTTGATCAGTCACAAACGGGACACCTATACTACTCTCTCCACTAAGGCTTAGGGACCACAACAGAAGTGGCAGATGGTTTTGAAAGTCAGAGGCCAGGGAAGACTGGAGCAAAACAGTATCTTAGGGATGTGACAGGATCACAGCAGCTCTGGTTGCCTGGATATGATCTGCACAAGATCAAGCCAGTCAGCCTTACAGTACGGAGCAGATCGCCAGCTCCAACATCTAACTGGGGAGTATCACTAAGCATATGGCTCCCTGGTAGGTTGGCTATGCTACAGTGGATGACCCCATACCCGTGACAATATGTGCCCACAGCACACATTGGACTCAGCAGCTTATTAATAAGGGGGGGGAGCATGAAGTTGGGAGGGAAGGCTCTGGGAGGAATTAAGGGAAGAGGAAGGAGTTCAAACTACACTGTATGCATGTATGAAATTCCCGATGATCTATGTTATATTAAAAATAAGACTACTTGGAAAGACTAAACTCCATGTAAACTGTGTGGACCTTGCTGTTGGTCAGTATGTAGCCCTGCCCAACCTCTGGCCAGTGCATTGTTAAGTACAGAATAGGAAAATGTTGTGCAGCAGGATGCACACCCAGCTGAGTTTACCGGGAAGCGCCCTTGAATTCATGTATTTAATTTCTGCTGGCTTGTTTATCCCTCAGGGGAACTTCCAAGCGCTGTTTTCCTATGCATATTTTCCTGTGAACCTCACGAACACACGAACACACGAACATCCGAAGAACATCCCTTCCAATCAGCTCCCTGGTGCTGTGTCATGTGTCCAAATTCCAGAAATGCTCTTTGGGTTCTGGGCAATTCTGCAAAGGCAGTTCTGTCCTGGGCTTCTGGCCTCATTTGTTCTGTCCCCACTGCTTGCTGCTCAACCTGAAGGGGCTCATCTGGGCATCTTTTCGGAGCATCTGGGCACCATCACAGGATATTTCTAAGGGCTGGGGAAGAAGGTTATCCAAGAAGGGACGAGCTTAGGGTGAGGTTTCTGCGGACCATAGTGCCTTGTCACCAGCTCTCACCAGTAAACTGTCTGCAGAGAAAAAGGGTGACCTTGGGGGTGAGTACAGTCCACACTATAGGAAGAGACTGACCCAAAAGGTACACAGTGACCCTGTAACATGGGCCGAATGAAAGGGGCCCAGCCAAAAAAGTGCAGTGGGAGGCACTAGCCAGATATCACCGGGGAGTCCCAGGGGCAAATCTTTTCAGTCTATAAGAAGGGCAGCCTGACTGACTTAAAGTCCAGATCCCCTCCACTCTTGGAGTCTCTAGTTCAGCCGGGCCAATAGGACAAGGCAGTGGGCCAACTGAAGCCACCCAGGCATCAAAGTTAAAAGTTAATTATCTTAATTTTTTTCTCCTAAAATTAGAGTAAAAATAAATCGAAGTTGGCTTGAACTGGAGACTAGAGAGCATTGTAGAAAGGTCCTGAGAAAGTCCCAGGCTCAGGTCACAGCTCTAAGGAGGCTGACTTTGCACAGAATGGTTCGGGGGAGCTCCCTGAACTCGGTCTGTTTGTAAAGGTCCGGTCCTTCGGCTTTGTCTCTGTCTCCTTGCCCTAGCCACACTCTGCCCGAAACCTTCCCTTACACCGTTGTGCCTGGCCTCCTGCACCTTCGGTTCACTTAAACAGGTTGGTGAGGTGGTTCATCCAACTTATTGTGCTATGGGCTGGACATAGAGGGACAAAGAGGACATGGACACAGGGCTCAAGGGCTGCGAGGGTCCAGAGCTGCAAGCAAAATATTCCCAGCTACACCACAAAGGAGAAAGAGCCCAGGCTCCTCCCTTCTCTTGAGCCCCGCCCCTCCCCCCACGTCAGAGTTTGGTACCCACATTTTAATAATAACAAATGTTTTCTTTTGTTGTTTGGTGTATGTGTTTGAAAATTCATATTTCCTATGTCCAGGGTTTCCAAAACTTCCCCACTACATTGGTTTTCTTCCTGATGGAAAATCCCCTGAAATGGTCTCTGTTTTCTCTCATCTCCTGTGTTTCACCTTTCAGCTTCACAGAATGAATTTTTACTTAGCTATTTTTTCTTTTTTTCAGAGCAAGGGAAAATACTGAGAACATCTCCCTGGTATCTCTGTGGAAATGCAGAAGAGACTTTTGTTTTGAAAGCGGACCTTAGTCAGGCGAAAGGAGCTATTCCTTTGGAGTAGGCTGTGGAGCTCAACAAGGTTGTTCAGTAAAGAAACCTGGTAGGCAGACAGCATCAAGCCCCAGGATGGGATAGGATGTGGTGGTCCCTGATTCTCACTCCCACACTCAGGGTGTGGGATGTATACCACTTAGTTAGATTTGTGATTAGCAGCCTCTTAGGATGTCTCAGGGCAGGAGGCAGTGGCCCCAAGAAGGGGACACTAGCTTACCCACATCCTTATATCTTTCACCCTGAGCCTTTAAGCACCCCTAGTAGTTAAGAGAAAGTTCTAGGACAATGAGGTCTGTATTTTTCACGGGGCTTGCCTTCTAACCCTTCCCCCATGTGACTCAACTTGAGCTGATGCCACATAGCACTGCACAGACTCCAACTTGTTCATCCAAGCTGTCTGACACTGCAAGCCCCATCCCCCCTGCCCAGGATCCCTCTTCTTCCTGGAGAGACTTGCTATAGTAGCTGGTGCGCCAACCCAAAACCGAGAGGGATATAGAAAAGCCCGCGGAATATTAGAGCTGTAGGCAAAGGAAGCATATGTCCTATTACTCTCCGTACCTTCCTGAGCACTCACCCCTAGACAGTCTATGTGAGGAGAGGGAGCGAGCGACTGCCTTCTTTAAGGGGCTCTCTGTGGCTCAGACTGACAAAGGAGGCAGCAGTAGTGACGGTGACCCTGACAACAGGAGGAGGGGCAAGAGTGATGGGGACCACAGAAACAGGAAAGAAGTCTGTCTTTCCATGCCTGACCACCAGCAGGACAAAAAGCAGCATTCGGTGATGATTCTAGGGCTCTAGGGTTCTAGCCCAGGTCTTGTCCTTTTTCCATTTTTCTCTGTTTAATCTTTCTTATTCATCTGAATCTTTCCAGGACTGTTTCTAGAGACCATTATGTTCTGTATCAATCTCCTAGACATTAGACACTTTGGTGACATGCAGGGTGGGTCTCCTTTCACCACAAGGCTGATGGGGAGCTGCCTGCTGGGCAACCCTAACCCACCTCAAGTGTGCCCTGAAGTATCGCCATAAGAAAACACAGTTGGGACTTTTGATATGATCTTCATAGTAGCTTCACAATCCTCTGACATCTTGATCTTTGTTGAACTCTCTGGGGTTCATTTGGTTCCATTTTGTAGAATTTGGAAAATTAAAATGTGTACATCACACTATTGATACCTAGTCAAGTTTTCAACTGCTTTGAATTTGGAAAAGACTGATTCAGTAATTACACATTTGCTAGACGTTATGGCCATCATGGGTATACCTGCACAAATAAAGACAGATAATGTTCCAGTATATATCTCTAAGAAAATGAAATAGTTTTTTGCTTATTATAAAGTATATTATAGATACACCAAATAATCCTACAGGTCAAGCAGTATTAAAAAGATCATCCTCCCTTATAGAACTAAATAGAACTAAGGGATATGTTAAATAAACAGAAAGGGACAA
>JAQHUG010000091.1:4668343-4697730 GCA_028555095.1 Dicrostonyx torquatus | reverse complement strand
TCTCTTTCTCTAAACCCAAGCATGCTTACTAAAGTGAAATCCAAAATCTCTGTCTCATGTCAGAAGAGTCACTTGATAATGGAACAGAAGCCCCAGTGTGCTTGCTAGTCTGCTGTGTTCTGACACACTCTTTTTTTTCCCAGAAGAATTGCTCTCTGAGCTACTTTCACTGTGTTTTTATGTTCCTTTATGCAACACCGCAATCATTCGTTGTGTGTTTCTAACAATAGGAAATTACATTGTTAAAAAACTTTAAAGAAACATTTGGGAAATGAATTTCCCATCCTCTTACCAGTGTATCTATAAGTAAAAGTAAGGAAGATGTAATAAGAAAGAAAAAAATAACTTTAAGAGGACTGGAGAGATGGCTTAGAGATTATCAGCACATTCTGCTCTTGCAGAGGACTTGACTTTGTGTCTTAGCATCTGTATCAGGTGGCTCAAAACTTTGTTACTCCAGCTCCAGGGGATCAAATGTACTTTTCTGTCCTCTAAGATCGCCCACACTCACATACATGTACCTATATGTAGAAACACACGCATATACACACAATTTTTAAATTCACTTTATTATAAAAAATTGGAAAAAAAATTATATACCAAAATTAACCAAACTAGCAGTTTATATCTCCCCATGAAGCTGTGTACAGATAGAATATGCATTTCAAAGCTGTGGGGTTCCCTGAGTTTTACACTATCACAACATTTATTTACTTACTTACTTACTTATTTATTCTTTTCTGATACAATACATCCCGACAGCAGTTTCACTCCCTCTCCTCCCTCCATCCCTCCATCACCCGCTCACCCCTTCTCTTCCCCAGATCTACTCCTCCTCTGTTTCCCCTCAGAAAAGATCAGACCTCCCAGGGATATCACCTGCACACAGTATAAGATACAGTAGACCAGACACAAACCCTCAGATCATGGCTGAATGAGGGAATGGAGTAGGAGGGAAAGGGTCCCAAAAGTAGGTGAAAGAGTCAGAGACACCTCCGCTCCCACTGTTAGGAGTCCCACAAAAACACCAAACTAACAACCATCACATATATGCAGAGGATGTAGTGTTGTGGTTGTCAGTGGCTAAAGAGACAATTCAGTGACTGGGAACCACATTGCTTGTGCAGAGGCTCTGGGCCCAGCACTTGTGTTGAGAAGCTTACAATCTCCTGTAACTCCAACTCTGTAGGGGATCCAAAGCCTCTGGCTTCCTTGGGTACTTGTATTCATGTGCATATACCAGTCCAGAGACACAGACACATAATTAAAAATTAAGTCTTAAAGCAAAGTTTTAAGAATTAAAGAAAAAAAAAAAACCACCAAGATATTTCAAACGGTGCTCATTTTAGACACCAAGTAAGGCCAGCAGACACCCTGACAACTGTTTAAGTCTTTTTGGTGGACCCTGCCTGTGTGGGGGTAATATATAGTAAGGTCATTGGGAAACCTGGGGGTACCAGGGCCCTTGGAGAGGGATGTCTCCTTCAACTTGCAGATGAATGTGCTTAGAACCTTGCTGACCTGGGAGCTTGAAGGCTGCCAGGCTTTGCAGAACTCTGCCGTGGTGGTTTGGGTGTGGCTCGGATGGCCTTCATAATGGTTTGTTATAATTGGTTTTGGCCTCCATGAAGATGGTACTAATGGGAGGTGGTGGGAGATGGGGACTTGTAGGAGGTCTTTAGGCTACTGAAAGGTATTATGGAGCTGTCTATCTGTATCTGTCTGTCTGTCTGTCTTCTCTCTCCCCTCTCTCTCTTCACCCTCCTTCCCCTGTCCTTACACCTCCTTTATTTCCACAACCTCTGCTTGATCTGCTCAATGATGCAAGGCCACATGAGCTGGACCTCTCATGGCTGTGACAAATGCCCAAGATAAACCAAGAGGATTCATGAGGAAAGAGGTTTCAGTCCATGGTCAGCTGCTCCATTGTTTCTAAGCCCTGGTAGAGCAGAACTTCATGACAGGGACTATGGCGAAGCCACGTTCCTTTCTTTCTGGCAGCCAAGAAAGTGCAGAGAAGTAACAAGAAGGGTCCTAATACAAGGTCTGCTTCCTAAGAACACACCCCAGGGTCGCTTCAAACAGGCCCCACCCTCACAGTTCCATCACGTACCAATCGTCTATTTGGATTTTGCATCTATCAATGGATTAGGCCAGAGCCCTCATGGTCTAATCATCTCCATAGACACCCTCTCGGGTGCAGGTTTGCTTTACCAATCTGTTTAGCATCTGCCAGTCAAGTCGGCAGTCCACGGTAGCCATCCAAAGTTCTTCCAGATGTGCACACCTCTACTACCACGTGACTATAGCCAGAAGAACCTTTCCAGTGCTACGCTCCAGGCTTCCACACCTGTGAGCTAAGAGAACTTTTCCTCTTTATAAGCTAGTGCTTAGGCATCTCATCGTAGACACATAAAGCTGACTGACTTATATTTGCATTTCTTGTATGCTTTGAGGCTCCTCTGGAATGCCTGAGAGCACTCTGCTGGTCTAGGTAAACTCTTCCCAGATGTCCCCACCAAAATTTCATTTGCAGAAGAAGAATTAATCCTCAGCCCTAAAGATGACTTCCTAGATCACTAATGCACCATGGCTGGAAGCTGGGATCTTGTTGAGCTGGGGAGATATTTGGGACAATGTGCAGAAAGGCAGATTTGGAACTAAAATTGCAGCAGTTGATTTGACTTTCAAGCCAAGAATGGAAGCCTGTATTTCTAGCTCTGCCAGAAGTGAGTTCCCAAGAAAGCTATGCAGGTTTCCTCCCCTGAAAAAGGAATCCTGTAAGGAGGGAACCTGGCTACTTAATCCATGGAATGACAATAGTCATTTGGAATGGCCAAGTCGTTAAAATAACAATATCCTGCCAGACAGCCACAGTGTGTCTCCCATCACTATAATCTCTCCACTTCCCTAAAGGGTCTTTGGTTTTTCTTAGAGCCATTCCAGAGCTGTTAGGATCAGTTTCCCTACAGACATCCTCTCCTCATTCTAGAAGATTCTAAAATCCGCATGGAATGATGAAGGAGAAAGACATTGTAGATAATAAAATTTCTGCTCCTTCCTGTTTCTTATTCTCTAGTCCGTTTTTATAGGCGTCAATTATCGCACCACTTCTCCTCAGCTGTCGGGGAACCGCTGTGCTCCTCATCACCCTTTTAGAGGCTGGAGTCTCAGGCCAAGAAGCCCTGGAGTAGTTAGTACTCTGTAAATCTATGGAATAAAGTCGGTAGGCAAATGCGAAATCTCTACCCCCCAAACTGCTCTAACAGCTACTCTGGAAACATTCTTTGGGGAGTACGTCATTCATTAGGCATCCCATTTTGGATAAGGCCATAAAAAGGCTTACCTTAGCTACCATGCCAAATCCTCAATCAAGTAGCAGTGTATAGCTGGAGCCTGCCAAGGCCTGCTGGAGGGAAGCCACCACCATGTCTCCCCACAGGGCTGTAAGAAGATGGAATCCAATGTATTCCACACAATATGAATGAATAAGGGAGTGAACGCTGCTCAAAGAAGCTGCTACAAATACCTCAGATGATAAAAAGGCTGTTTTTTTTTTAATATTAATACTTTATTGCAGAGGGGTCCTTGCCAACTGGCTGGGCTTGCCGCCTGCAGGAGCAAATGCCAACCTGACCTCAGCTGCTGCTTGCTTAGTGCGGGCACATGCTCTCTAAACCAATCACAGGCCAGTCACAAACGGTGTGGAGTAGACAATGTTTGTACGATAGAAAGGCCAGCAAAAAGCCTATGATATGAAAGAGGGAAAATAATAAAGAAAAAATGTACTTTCTGTGAAAACATCTGCTCAAACTCAACGTGGTTATAAAGCCCAAACTAGATTTCAAAGTAGAAATTTTGGTTTCTCTAAATGGAGAAGACAAATGTTGCATAAGATCGTTCATAGTTTAATCTTTTTTCTAATAGTTTCATACTTATGAGAAGTGATCTAAATGGTTTTAGTTCTTGCTTAGATAGTTGAGCTTTCTCAATATGAATTTTGGAATGTTTACAGGGGAGCATAGCTGGCTATTTGGAAGGCCACTTTTCTGAACTTCTGGGATATCCCTGCTAGAGGCCTGAAGTGAGTTGACCAAGAACGGCTCCATAAGCTAATATGTTTATATGTATTGTACCTGGCTGGTGGAACTATTTTGGAAGGATTAGGAAGTACAGCCTTGTTGGAGGAGGTGTGTCACTGGGGGTAGGCTTTGAGGTTTCAAAAGCCCACTCTATTCCTAGTTAGTTCTCTATCTCTTTCTGCCTAGTGGTTTTTGTGTCAACATGTAACTTCTCAGTTACTGCTCCAGCACCATGCCTGCCTGCTTGCTGCCTTATTGGCCCTGGACTCCCCTTCTGAAACTATAGCTTGCTGCCTTATTGGCCCTGGACTCACCCTCTGAAACTATAAGCACGCCCCCAATTAAAATCTTTCTTCTATAAGTTGCTTTGGTCATGGTGTCTCTTCATAGCAATAGTAAATTAGCTAAGACAAGGCCCATACAGGTTCTGAATTTTGGGGGACGAATAGATATCAAGAATTCAGTTATGTAGTCATCTGTCCACCAGCAACCATTTATTTGGACTCCATCCATCTCTCCATCCTCCCACACATCCACCATTTATCTAACATGGCACTTACCTACCCGTCTATCTACAACACATTTTTTTATCAGCTCATCTATACATTCACCCATCCATTTATTCACCACCTTCACACCCATCGACCACCCATCTACCATCCACCTATACACCCATGTTTATGCCTTCTTTCCACCCATCTACTTACCATCTGTTTCAATACAATTCTTTACATATTCATTGTTAAGGAAGGGTGTTGAGGAAAGGATGTCTTTAAATTTGTCTTAAACTATACGAGCTACAGGAACTTAAATGTGACTTTTTTCAGGAAATAGAGCCTTCATGAGAAAGGGGAACCTCAGGGATTAGGCCAGAGATTGCCCAATCATCATGACTACTCGGCACGTGATTCATATGTTGAACATTAAGCGAAGCTGCCTTAAAGCCAAAACTGAAAAAGCCTCATGATTTGTGAACTGCTTGAGCATCAAAGGGAGTGACTAACCGTGGGTTTCCCACGAGGCCACCATATGATTGTGAGGTCATGAGGCCGAGGCCAACAAATCCAAAACAAGTTACTCTGCCTTGCATACCTCGTACTTGAGAGGTAGTAGGAAGGCCAATGACCACAAATTTGACCACAAAGAAAGGGGTCTTTTCAATTTAATATGCCAATCTTGTATCAGTGTGCATGCATAAACACACACATACATGCACAGACACACACACACACACACACAGAGTTTCATGGTAATTAAATAATAATACCCTTGGCCAAAAACAAAAGTTTTATAAGAAATGATACATAGGGAAAGAAATAACTGACTCAATTTTAATATATGTATTTGATATATAGTAATCAAGGTAGATTATTCATAAGATAATTAATCACAAACTTTGATGTCAATAAGGGTCATAATCTGAAGGTCATTAATTTATTAAATAGCATTTATTCATAGGAGAATCTTTCTGAGCTGCATGGGGTATCTCATGCTACCTAACCAAGGTTGATGTCATATAGAAAAAGGCAGTGGTTTCAGTATCCATCCTGGAACATAGGAAGAAACATCAGTTTATGCTCCTCTAAGAGGTTTCTGTCTTTAAATATTTCTGATGACCTGCAGAATTGAGTGCTAATGGCTCAGAGTGTAGCTTACTTGTCTCCAGTGTAGACACCGCAGGGTGTGTTGTTTGTCAGTGAGGCTCCTCGTTGAGTAACAAGTCAACCCTGAGTTCTTTCCCTTGGTGTAGTGATATTTCATTTGTATTTTAATAAATAAAGCTTGCCTGAAGATCAGAGAGTAAAATAGCCCCATTGGTCAGCCTTACTGGCCAGGCAATGGTGACACACACCTTTAATCTCAGTAGCCACACTAGTTGCCATAGAAACTGGTTGGCAGTGGTGCACACCTTTAATCCCAGCACTAGAGAGGAGTATAAAACAGGGGGAAACAGCTCTCAGACAGTCTCATTCTGAGATTCCTGGAGGCAGGATCACCATTTCTGACTAAGGTAGTGGTAAGAGCCAGTGACTGGCTGTTTTGCTTTTCTGACCTTCAGGTTGAACCCAATTCCTGTCTTGGGGATTTTAGTAATCATGGTACAATGTGGTATCATCAGTTTCTACCCTGGGTTTTCAAGGCCTTTGCTTTTAACAGGAAGAGAAAGAGCATGAAGGAGGATGTGTGGGAGGCCCTGGGAGGACTAGTCTAGTGTCACACAGTACTGGTACCCATTTCCTATGTCAGTTAATAGGGTTTTAGCCTATGAAAAAAGAGATTTTTTTTCCCCAAGACAAGGTGTTGTAACATCGGCACCAGTGTGTGCCACAAGGGAGATATGACCCATTTTGATCAGCCACAGGGCACAGTTCTTGAAGGTTAATAATCTGCTAACCACTGCACTGTGCTCTGCTTGTCAGGAAGATGCTCATCTTGCATGTGTCATGTTTCCAATGTGACAGCACAGAATGAGGACAGAAGCAAGCACCATGGCTATAGACCCTGCCTTCCTCAACACCTGCCCTGGGCTGTGTTTTATGCTCCACCCACCTGGGGAGTATGATGACTTAAGGGATTTTCTAACCACAGGTGCCCCACTGTCCTTCAAGGATAGAAAATATAAATGCAGCCATGGAGGCAGCATGTAGAAGACACAGAGGTATCGGTGCCTTAGTTGAGAATCTCCCCAAATTACAGGGATCTGCTCACTAAAACACGGTTTGGGATAAATTACTGAAGAAGATTGGCAAAAATCTCGTTCCATGCCGAGAGACAGCCACAGCAGTCTGCTTTGATGGTATATTGGTCTCTAACCAGACAAATTAGGAATTTCCTCTTTTTATCTCACGCTTCATATTGTAGCATAAATTCCCATTCCTTCTCCTCTAGAGATTGGGAACAGATGGTCCCTTTTGAACATGCTATATTAAGATTCACTTTTATCAGAAGTCTCTTTACATCTTGTGGGTAAGACGATTTCGGTTCCTTGCCTAGGCTGTCCCTAGAGGGTCTCTGACTTAGAGCTTCAAGTATTTGAGGCTAGCCTTAGAGTCTCCGTTTGCGATGCTGCCAGAGGAACAAGGACCAAACACAGTAATGACCTCGGGCCAGGCACATAGTGTTCCAGGGATGGTTCTGCCTTGAATAGGGTGACTTGGGAAAGCTCAATAATGTCGAACCTGAACTTTCTTATCTGAAAGAGAAATGAGCAGGGGAATTGGTTTGCAGGCCCTCTTAACTCTAAAGCTTCCCATGAATCCTAATTCTATTTTCATTACTTATTTTCTTTTATGAGTTAGAACACATTAGTCCTGAACCAAAGAAAATATCTGCTCTCAAATTTAGAGTGGTCATTTTGTTCTGAACTTTCTGGAAAACTTACCAGTTTACATATTTATACTCAATGACTGAGAGAGAGACAGAGACAGACAGAGACAGACAGAGATGAACTAGAGTTTTCACTTCAAAAATTTTGGGAGAATAGTATAGTCACATGATTCAAAAGTCAAATATGAAAAAGTAGATAGAAAGACTTCTTCCCCCTCCACAGCCTCTCCCCCTCTCTTGCCCCCTGAACTCTGACTCCTCTTTACCCATTGCTTCCTCTCCATACCTGAGCACTTCCATTATTTTCCTCTCCAGCTTTGCCAGTGTTGAACACCGCGGAGTCTCAGGGACTAATGCATATTCTAAATACCAATAATGTAAATACTGAGAATATGTACATGTTTATGTAATTACATAAATATATTCATAGACATGAAATTATGACACTCACTACATTAATTCAAAACCAGAGTCCCCAGCTGAGAATTGCATTTCAGGATTTTAGCAAAGTACACAGACCCGTGGCAGCAACTCTGATCCATCTCCCAATAACCACAGTGGCTGGAGGGCTGGACTGTTTCTCAGATGCTTAGAATATCTGAAGATTTGATCTATGGAGACCCATAGGCTGGAAGTAGTAGAATGTATTTATTACCTCATGAGGGAAAATTATTTTTCTCTTTCTCCATTGAGCAGAGAATGTCAGTTGGCTTCAGCTTGTGGGATTCTTATGGGGAGCAGGAGAAAAAAGAGGTGTGAGGCCTCCCTGAGCAGGAAGGAGCTATCCTCTCAGCAGAAGTGACTTCCTTCTGAGGCCTTGTTGTTACAGCTGCCATTCACAGCCCGACTTAGTCACAGCATCTCCTGGAGAAGATATATAAGTAGGTGGGGAAGCCGAAGCACCTTGACCCTGTGGCAGCAATAGGCTACCCCTTCCAGACAGTTGACAGTGAAGACCTCATCACTGTACAGGTCTGTTTTTGTTCCCTTTTGGCCACCCAGGTAAAGACTGCTCTTTGACATCAGGATGGCCTTCCCAGGTGGTAACCCCTATGATGGGTGTCCAGGCCAAAGAAGACAAGAAGAATGAGATTTTGTAAGTGACCTTGGGGATGTCAATGAGGACTTTGAAAAATATAGACACTTTCATATTCTTTCTCTATTATTTTAATGACTTCAAAATTTTGTTTCAGCTACTTCTATGACTTGAAAAAAGAACAGGAAAAGAGTACTAAGATAAACAAGAGGATTATTTGCTGTCTCTAAGTTTGTATATCAGTCCCGGGTGATCAGTGACATTCTCTTCACTCTCTAGGAGAAACTTCTCTTTCTCATGGATGGCCTGGAGGCAAATCACAAAACCATATGGAGAAGCTGAGGAAATCTGAGTGCAGGGACACTGTGTGCTTTGTGACTGTAGCAACTATGAAACATGGTAAGAACCTCAGTACCTCAAATACAGCCAAAGCCATCTTAGCCTGGCAGTGTCTCTGTTGATAAAACCCTCCAGATAAAGGAAGAACACAGATTTCAATTGGGATGTTCTAAAGAAAATGAGGAATACATGCAGTAAAGTTGATATCTGAGAACAATTAAGAAGGGGGACATCCTGGCTAATTTCTTGTCAACTTTACATAGGCTAGAGTATAGACAGAAGTTTCTATCCGGCCTAGTCCCACAACCGTTCAGCCCCAAAGAAACACAGAGAGGCTTATATTAATTATAAACTCTTTAGCCTATTAGCTCAGGCTTATTATTAACTAGCTCTTACAACTTAAATTAAACCATAATTCTTATCTATGTTTAGCCATGTGGCTTGGTACCTTACTCAGAGCAGCATTCTCATCTAGCTTCCTCTGCATCTAGGTGGCTACTGTAGACTGAGCCTCTCCTCTTTTCAGAATTCTCCTGTTCTGTTTGCCCCACTTGTTCTTTCTGCCTGGCTACTGGCCAATCAGTGTTTTATTAAACCCAATATAAGTGGCAAATCTTTACAGGGTGCAAGAACATTATCCCACAGCACCAGAGCTGTCTGGAAAGATGAATCTCAATTGAGAGAATGCCTCCATCAGATTGGCCTGTAGGCAGGTCCATGGGGCATTTTCTTGGTTAATGATTGAAGTGGGAGGGTCCAGCTCAGTGTGGTGGTGTCATCCCTAGACAAGTGGTCCTTAGATGTACATGAAAGCAAGCTGAGCAAGTCCTCCTTCATGGCTTCTGCTTCAGTTCCCACCTCCAGGTTCCTACGTTGAGATCCTGTCCTGACTTCCCTCAGGGATGGATTGTGACCTAAGTGCCAGCTGAAATAAACACTTTCTTCTTTTGGTCATGGAGTTTATCAGAGCAAGAGAAACCCCAACTAAGACAGGAGGAAATAATGTGAGATGCACAAGCACAGGTGTTTATATGAATGCATAGGAGGAGAGTGTGAGTGTGGGCTTCTGAGCCTGTGCACATGCTTAAAAAGGCCAAGGGGCGAAATAACTTGGGGGAGAGGGCAACATGCAGGCTAATTGTTCAATATCACAAATTCCAAATAGTGATTTCATTATACCTAGTTGTTTGGGTGCCCATAGTGCACAAATTTGACACCTATCTTGTTTTCTTTTGATGGCTTCTAGAGAAACTGAGGTTCCCCCTTCTGGCCTCATCCTGACCTTCCCCTTCCTCCCCTGGTACCACTTACAAGATGACAAGCCTTTCATTCTAAGCAATTACGCAGAGGGACCTTTTCTCAGTCTGTCTACCCTTTCTCTGTAATTATGAGACATGGCATACCAAAAGAGGGCTGTAAAACTAAGATCCAAAGACTCAAAGGTCTCAAAGGTGCTAGATTCATTTCCTGCCTCCAGGGTCTCTCTTTCTCAGGGAAAACAAAAAACAAAAAACAGCAATGCTCTTTCCTGGCTCTCATTCCAACCTCATGAAGGTTGTCATTATATTTCACCATGAAACCTCAGCACACACAGCAATCATTTCAGGATGCAAATGAAAGGAAAACCTCAGGCAATCAGACAGATGGGAGAACAGATTTTAGCTGCAGCACTTCCCTGTCCACTCCCATGGAGGGTGCAGAGGAGCCCCACCATCAGGCCTGCTCTCACCACCTTCATTCTGTTGCATGTAAACCTTGAGGGAGTCTCTTTTTCTCTGTAAGTTTGCTGGGAAGATCAGGGGTATATAGAAACCACTCAGGAAGTCAGCCACATTTTGGTTTCCTGGGATTTCTTTAAGGAAAACACAGAGCATGGGGTTGTAGAAGAGGCCACTAGTTCATTCCCGACTGCTCAGCCCTGAAATAATCACACAGAAATTATATTAATTTAATCGCTGCTCGGCCCATTAGCTGTAGCTCCTTATTGGCTGATTCTTACATATTAATTTAGCCCATCTCCATTAATCTGTGTACCACCAGGTGGCTGTGGCTTACCAGATAAAGTTACCAGCATCTGTCTCCAGCGGGCTACATGGCTTCTCCCTAACTCTGCCTTCCTCCTTCCATGCTATAGGCCAAGCCATTTTCTTTATTCATTAATGGTAATCACAGCATACAGAGGGAAATCCCACAACATGTGGCATCTCCAATGGGTCTCTACAATGAGCCCCATGGCAGGCGTTATCCCAGAGTTGAAGTGAAGACAGACATCACTCAAATCATCCACCAGTAGATCTGAAAGTCACATGTCTTTCTAGAGAGAGAGTCACCTGCTTATGGGAGGATAAATGGTCCCCAACTCTCCCATGCGGCAGCCAGCTCTAGATGTTGTCCAGCCCAAGACCCATTGAAGTCTTCTGGTGAGGTCAAGGCCACGCTTTCCACAACACAGTAGGTTGAGACTTGAATGGCAGCTGTCAGACAGGTATATTCAGTTCACAAGAGTACCTGGCTCATTTGCATTTAGTTCTTAAAGGGATTAATTAGTGGGAATGAGGCAGCTTTCAGATGCAGAAACTGCAGGGTAACCAATCTGCTGGGTTGGCCAGTCCTGAGGATTGCAGGGCACTGGAGTGTGGCCAGGGAGAATTGAGGGTCAGACTCCATGAATACCTCAGAGCTGCTCTCAGGTGGCCCCAGGTCATTGAGGACTGGATCACAGCCAACTGTAAGAAAATCAGGGCCAGGGAGCCTACCCTCAGGGACCAACTCAGGAGGGCCCACCATGAGTTTGGATTTACTGAATATCAAAAGTCTTTGTTTATGGAGTAAAATTCATACACATATGGAGAAAAACTTAAAAAGCCAAGCCTGACGTACCATTATTGTAGAGGTCAGATTGAAATACTAACTTTTACTCCCATTTTTTGCATAACAAAAATTATATATATATATGACACAAAATGTGATATTTTAAAATATAACTAACTAGACATGAAAAGGTTAACAATCTAGCTAATTAGCATATCCATCACCCTTTATAGTCATGATTACTTTCTTTTTAGTGGTGAGGACATTTAAGATGAACTCAGTTGCTGTCAAGCACCCAAGCATGATCATCACTATAGCTACTAAGTAGTTTTCCACAAAGCATGCATCCTGCCCAAGCAAAACTTGGTACCTTTTACCCAGTATGTTCACATCATGGAAATCATCATTTTAAACATTGCTTGTGAGTTTGGCTTCATCAGAGTTTATATACAAGTGAGATCATGTGGTGTTTGTGTTCCTGTGTCCAACTTCTCTGACTCAGCAGGTTTTCCAGGGTCATTGTTGGCAAAAGTGATCTATTTTCACCATGTGTTCCCATCATTCTTGTTAAAGACCCATTCATTAACTTTAGATATGTGAATTTATTTCAGGGCTCTCTGATTTTCTCTATTGGTTTATATCTATTACTATATACCTGTTGTGATTAATATAGCCTTAGACTTTGAAACCATGACAAACGGTCACCAGGCATTTAGAACTATATGATGTGGGATACCCCTCTGTGTGCTGTGATTACCATTAAAGAATAAAGAAACTGCTTTGGACCGATAGCAGGGCAGAACTTAGGTAGGTGAGGAAAACTAAACTGAATGCTGGGAGGAAGGAGGCGGGGTCAGAGAGAAGCCATGTAGCCCCACCAGAGAGGGACACCGGAACTTTAGTTAGTAAGTCATAGCCACTTGGTGATACACAGATTAATAGAAATGGGTTAAATTAATATGTAAGAGTTAGTCAATAAGAAGCGATAGCTAATGGGTCAAGCAGTGATTCAAATAATAAAGTTTCTGTGTGATTATTTCTGGACTAAGCAGCCGGGAACCAACAAGTGGCTTCTCCAACATCTATATCCTGCCACCTTACCTTCCATACACACTCCTAAGGTACCAGGAAACAGAGATTGGTAAGGTGAGCTCCATGGTACAATAGTGAGCATTGGTAAAGGAAGATGAATTTAGTTAGAGTTTGGCCAAATGGGAGAAGGTCTACGTCCTTCTCCAGGCCTGTGGCCCCTGCGGAACTCAAGCTGTGGCCATCCCTAATCACTCCTTTTTGTGTAACACACAGGCTTTCAGGCTATGTTTTGTTCTAAATAATTCAACTCCATTTTATTGTTTCTTAAATTTATTGGGGGAGGCATGCATATGTGTGGGAGCCAGCTCCTACAAAGCCTGCTGTGGTATCCGGAATGGGGATTCCCACACATGTGTGTGGAGGTTGAGCAACATCAACACAACTTTGAGAACCACTGCTCTTCTACCATGTGGGATTCAGGGATTGAACTCACGTCTCCAGGCTTGGCAGCAAGCATCTTTACCCACTGAGCAATCTTTCTAGTCTTGGCTTCATTTTTCAAGGCAGCAATTGACTCCATTTTGACCATAAATGCCGAGGTAGAATGACTTTCTGGCTCATTGTACATATAGCCAACACCTGTCAAGCTTATTAAAGATTATTGCTATCCCTCTAGCTTTGCATTCAAACTCAGCATTTCTGAAACAACCTGGAGTTAGGTTAGCATCGATTTCAGATATTAAAGTAATATCCTTTATCCTCGACTTAGCCTAAGCAGCAAAGTGTAGAGGTAGCTTCAGTGAGAGGCAGGAGGTGGCCCTTTTAGACACAGCTGCTATCCCAGTTCCTCCTCGGACCTCCTTACCTGAGCTGCAGGCTGGAGGGATGGATAAACTGTAGACCGCCATTAAGCCCCTTCCCAGTGACAATGCTTCCTGTCTGTAGTCCAGCGGATTCTCAAGTCTGGAAACAGCTGGCCCCATCTATTTCCTCTCTTGTCTTTTTTTTTCCGTGAGTGTGGTTTGAAAGAGAGGCTTATTCCTGTCTCCAGGGCAAGATAAGTTTCTGATGGCTGGTAGTAATATACATCTAATTGGTAACATATCGAGTCCATTTGTACTGCTCTGGGGGCCAAGTAAATGCCAGGTTTGATTTAACTGAAAGGGAACGGAGGAGGTTGTCAGTCTTTACAAATGACTTAGGATTGATAAACCATGCAATCCACCAGCCCTTTGTCAACTCGAAACTCAACCAATGCTTTCAAAGTAGACAGACCCCAAAGCTCTCGACACCAAAATAGGAGGATAAGAACCTAATAAATGTCACATAAAGCTCGTGAGTGATCTCTCATATCAGCCCGTCTCCGAGATGGGTGCCTATGACACTGACCTTAAAGAAATGGCAATGCCTATAGAACATTCTCAACTCCCCTTTTAAGAGTCTGCTAATAATGATGCCTATTATGCATGAATTTATCGGAATCCATTTTAAATCTATTTATAGCATTTCTTGACATCTTAGCATAATTTGCTCCACATGGCTGCATACAACCCAGTGTAGTAAACACGATTTCCTTTCCTTTGTCACCATGATGCTTCCTGCCCATCCTTAGGAGTTCTCTGTCCTCAAACTTGGTGGTCAAGCATTTTGTGTCTGGCCTGGGGAGTTTGTTATGCATCCTCTGCTGTGACAAAATACCCAGCAGAAGCAACATAATGGAGGAAGAATATATCCTGACCTTGAATTCCAAGGCATTTCAGTCCATCATGGCAGGGAAGGCTTTGCATGGTGGCTCCATGGTAGTGGGTGCATGCGGCAGAGATCCTCATACAGCAGATAGACCACGAAGCAGAAAGTGACATATCCCCAAGGCCCAGGCCCAGAGGTAGCTTTCTCCAGTCAGGGCCTCATTTCCTAAAGGTACCACAGCCTATCAAAGGAGTCTACCATCCTTTAGACTTTGTTCCATAGGTATCACATGGCTGTTGTTATCTGGAAAACTAAGCAACTCTGACTACCCAACCTTGAGATTTTTCACCAAAGGGCGCTTATTAACATCCCTTCATGGAGGTGAAAAAGGACTCGCTCACAAGGCAGCACGTGAAAGGTTCCCAAGGCTCCACGGTAGTGTACTGGTGGCACACAAGTCCACATACTAGCTGTGCAAGGCCCCACCCCTCCCTAAGGATGTATAAAAGGCTGGTACTTATGGGTGGGGAGACTTCTTTGGTATTTAACAGCTCCTAAGTTGCCCATGCTCCTTTAAGTAATCCCTCAGTTGAGCTGGTCTGTTGTTGGTGCCCTATCTGGAGGTGTTTGTCCTTGTGTTTCAAGGACAAAAACAACACCACATCATACACAAAGGCAGTGGTGAAGCCGCGTCGTGGGCGAGGACAGCCGGAAACACCTTGCATTCATTACTTGTTTGATTTTGAATTACTATCTGAGCACTGGCATTCAGAAACCTGCTAGTGATGCCAGTTTTTTGTTTTTTTGTTTGTTTTTTTTAGACAGCCACACTTAGCTTTATGACACCATATGGGATCACAGCCTGGATGTTAAGAAGCTGGGCTCTAGATTAGCTCTGGTCTCTAGAACTTACTGTAGTGATGTAACTACTCCTTTCCTGCACCTTCCAGCAAGAAAGTCACCAGCTTCCTGTGAGCGAGGACCTGAACCTTTTCTTTTACTTTTTAAGAAAGTTTAAGTCAATGAAATAATTAATAAATTAAAATTAAATTAAATTAGCCTTATGCTGCGAGTGACTGCTATGTTAGGAACAACTGATCCGTACTCTTTCCCACGCCATAGCGGTCTTAGAAGTCCTGTGGCTCTGGAAGGCCTAGGTACAAGATCAAACAGCCTGGTCCTCCGGTCACCACATGGAAGAGAACTGCCGTTTCAACTGCATAATTTGCAGCAACGCAGGCAGCTCACTTGGTACATTGTATAAAGTCTCCAGGGTTCGTGGTCTACAGAAGTCTCCATACTCAAAAGTTTACTTTAAGTATGTAGGCTTCCGTTACTAATGATCAATCAATATTCAAACTTCTCATTGCTAGTTTCCATTCTAGTTTACAACATTTGTTTACATGACGTGCCCCTAAGAAGGTCTTCACTGTTTTCGTGGCATGGTGGCATCTCACACGCTTTTGGGCCATCTCACTGTGCAGGCGAGCCATCCTTTTGGGCCATCTCACTGTGCAGGCGAGCCATCCTTTTGGCCCTTGGATTGCTCATCTCCCTTGTTGCTTTCATGACACCTGACAAAGTAGCTCCAGGGAGGAGATATTTAAGTTCAGTTGGCTGTGACGGGGAAGGCATGGAAATAAAAGCATGCTGTGGGAGCTCCTTAATATTTAGACAAAGTGGACGGGACCTAGGGGTATCTGGGTTATGATCCTCAAAGACCCTACCCCAAGTGACCCTGTCCCAAAGCTTCAACAATCTCTCAAAACAGTGCCATCAGCTGGTAGCCAAATACTCAAAACGTGTGTGTGTGTGTGTGTGTGTGGTGTATTTCACATCCAAATCATAACCACCACCAGGCTCCCTGTGGTTATGACATCTGCCACTGTCAGCTTGGTTTTCAAATATTGCATCAAAGCACCAGCAGACTTATCTTCAGAGACCCCTCCCCCTTACTTTTCTTAATAGTGTCCTTCAAAGTGTGTGATGATGATGCCAGCAACTTGGGATGCCAAAAGAAACCATAAAATGCTTCCTCTGTGAAAATTCCTCGCCCAAGGGAGCATCCGGTGCCGAGTTTGTTAACTTCCACAGTACAGTATGACATAGCATGTTGCTTTGATTGACCGCTTTATTGGTATGGTTCAACTTTAGCTTAAGTCTATGTGTACAGGAAATGCACAATTTTAACACAATTCAAAACCATCTGTGCCTTTAGGTGTCCTCAGGGGGGGGGGGTCTCAGATTATACCCCATGCAGATAACTCTATTTGTTAATACGGTTATGCATTAATACAACAGACCTGTCCTGAAAACTACATTGCCAGAGGCCTGGTGGGCATGCGAGGTGCTGGCCTAGCCAGGTGACTTCCCAACTGTGGGATCTGGCAGTTCGGGACTCTCGACCACATTCCTACTCTGGCCTGTTCCTTTCTTATGTCTTCAGTAGTCATTCCTTCTCTTGCTAAACTCTGAGCTGTGCAGAGTTTTATCTGTCTCTGCCCTGCACAGTGTGGCTTTTTTATCCTACAGCCTAGACTTGGGGGAGAAGAAGTCTACTTTGTTTTTCTCCCCACTGGATCCTGCGGAGCAACACCGCTTTTTGCTTCGATTCTTTCCGAGTGAGTCTGCCGCCAGACGACCAGAGGGCAAGCGTTCTCAATAAGTGCTGCATTAAATTATTAATAAATCAGCTGGCCATAACTACAGTTACAGAGCTCTGGGGGTAGAGATAAGGGGAGAAATTATTTTCCTTTCTTCATGCCAAGTTGGCACTTTGGTCAAAGGCCTGGGATTCTGGCATGGGAAGTTCCATAGAAACAATTTATTTAAAGGGTAACTCAGCTGGGGCAGGCCACGGAGAATTCAGCTCTCACCCCCCACACACCTAATTCTAAAGTCAGTAGCCCATAAAAAAAGAGCCCATCTTTCTGTATGTGAGGGGAAAATGCATATTTTGCTGATGTATTCAGCAGCACTTCTTGGTCAGAGAGAGGTGACAACTTAAAGCTCACACCTTCAAGTAAATTAAGTCCCCCACCCAAAAGTCTCCTTCTCTGTACCCTGCCCAAGTTTTCATTTCCTTAGCCTTTTCTTCAGTCTCAGTCCCTCCTTACACCTCATTGCTTCCCCCTCACTGAGCAGGACAAAAACTGGAGACGTTCAAAGAAAACAACATGCTCACCCTGCTTAGGAGGGACAGACAGCTTTTAGCTCTCTTGGCTTGCTTAGCCTTCTTCCTAGGGTGGCCTCATGTCACTCTCCACTAGGGGACACCTTACCTTGTGAGCAAACATCCCTGAAGTGATAGGGGGTGGGGGAGTAGTTCTTTTGAAGGGGCTTGGCTTCCTTGACCAAGCCTGTTTGTTCTCCCCAGCCATAACACGGTTCCTGCCAGCTCCCTGGCCTCCAGACCGGTGGCTTTGACTGCAGCTGGGTGGAAGGAAGCGCCTTCTGAGCTGCCTTCATTGTTCCTGGTTAGTTACCACTGCTTGGAGCCTTCAAAGGCCTCTCTTCTTTTGCTCTCATTCTGGAGTGCCGAATGTTTTCCCACCAGCCCCTGTTATCCCGAGCGCCTTATTTTTCCTCTCGCTCCAAACCAAACACCATTTATCAGTCATAGGAAGGCCTTTTCAGCGTTTCTGCCTGCAGTGAACAGTGATACACACAGCTTCCTGTGCGAGGGTGGCCCTGCTCCAAGACAATGGAACAAGCCTTCAGGACAGATCAGAGACAAAAACTGTATAGTCTAAAGCCAGGGCCCCAGAGACAGAGCTGGCCTTCTCTGCCTGTGTCACTGATCCCTGGAGAGAGCTTAGATAAAAACTTCAAAGCCCAGGGTGAGCCTCCTTTCTGAGGAGAGCCCTTTTTTTTTGTTTGTTTGTTTTGTGTTTTGAAAGTAGGGAGAGCAGGGGACCAAGGGCTTTTGCAGCCAAAGTCTTAGAAATATTTACCCCAGAGTGTGCCTTTTACCAGAAGTGCTGGGGTTCGGAAGGGTTTTGGAGTTGAGAGTTTTCAAATTTTGGAATATTTGCACACATATAAAATGAGAAAACTTGGGGATGGGATGTGGGCTTTACGGTAATTTATGTTCCATCTACTTCATAGGTACAGCTGAAGGCAAGTGTATATAAGTTATGTCTTCAATAATTTTGTGCATGACACAATTTCAGGGGGTAGCATTCCCCGTGACTCGTGACATTTTGGACTTAGGAGCATGTCAGTTTTCTGATGTCCCGGTTAGGCACACTCAGATTATACTTCTAAAGATAATCTGTGCACAGTAAAACTCACTGGGATGCCACACTGCAGAGGAGTCCCCTGAACTACAAGGGACTGTGCTGGTCTCCATCCTCACTCTGGGGAGATGGCTGTATTGAGGATGGGCTTCTAGCCTGATGGAGGGGCCGTCTTCCCACTGAAGTTCACGAAGTCACTTGGCACGTGAGTCTGTCACGCTCCCTCACACCTCAAGATCTCTTCTGTTGAGCCCCTTGATTATTTCTAAGTTGAAGAAGCTGGCCTCGTGATTTCTTCAGTCTTCTATCCCTGTGACCAAATACCTGAGATTAACGGCATAAGGGGGACTTATTTTGGCTCAGAATCATGTACAGTTTCCCATCCCACTGAGTTTAGGTGTGTGGTAGGACGGAAACACCATGGTGGAAGGGCATGGCAGAAGACAGGTCTTACCTCACAGTGGCCAGAAAGCTGGAAGAGGGGTTCCGAGGACAAGATATCCTCACAAAAGTCACTTCCTCTAGCCATACCCTCCCTCTTGAATGCTCAGTCAGCTATGTCCTGGGAGGACTCCCAGAAAGAAGCTGCTTTCCAACCTGGGACCTTCCCCATTCCTCTTCTCAGGAGGCTCTTGTACTGTCTGAGACTCTTTTTGTCCTTTAAGTGCTAAGCTTAGGTGTTTAAAAGCAAAATCATGGGGCAGGAGAGCTGACTCAGTAGTTTAGAGACTTACACAGAGAGCCAGGGTCAATCCTTGCCCTCACACGGCGACTCACAAACATCTGTAGCTCCAGTTCCAGATGATCCAATGCCCTCTTCTGGCCTCCACAGGCATCAGGCAAGTTTGTGGTATATACGCACATTCAAGGAAAACATACATATAAAATTAAGTAAATTTTAAAAAATAGAAAATATAATTGTACAGATAAAATTTGAACAGATAATCATATTGAAAAGTTTCTGCACCCCAATAAGCCTTTCCACTGACACAATAATTCAAATCAGACCAAATCAAACCAAATTAGAAAAAGCCCAGGTTTAATGGATTCAGAGAGGAGAGGAGAAAAGAAGACTGGAAAACCATGTGTTTGTTCTCTGGGGGGCAGTTTAAATATCCCGTGGGAGTGGTCTTGAGCATCTCTGGGGAGGGGTCATTGTTTGGTGGGCTTTCTCAGGGGCGGAGTCTGGAGGGAGGCAGCTCCCAGGGGAGGGGGCTTGGGGTGGAACTTCCGCTCTAACATTTCAGACTCTTTGGATATATGGATGACAAGGGCTGGGGTGAGGTGTCCATCCAAACACATAGAACTCCCACTGAGGATAAGCAAACATTAAGAATTGTTAGCTTTTTCTTTATAGTCTTTCATTATAAAAGCGACAGAAATTACACCTAAACTTTAGACTTGAATATTTTCATTTCCCCAGATTCCCAGTTCCTTGTGTGGGAGTGACCAACTGCCCTAGTCGGGACAGAGAAAGAATTCTCATAAGCCCCAGCCAGCTTCTAGAAGTATCTCACTGACTGGAAGTGTGTCATGTGACTCCGCAGAGGCTGAGAGCATCAGTGAGTTGTGTTTTTGCCATTCTGAGTATTCCCTAAGGACAACATCCAGCTTTGTTAGGTTAAAAGCAGGGTGTCTTAGGGGTGAGAGCTGCTGTATATGTCAGTAAGATGCAGTCATCTCTCGGTATCCATAGGAGATGCCTTCTAGGACCCCAAGTCCACAGATGAGCAAGTTCCTTACGTTAGAAGGTGTGGTATTTGCAGGGAATGTGTACCCATCTTCCCACGGACGTCAGATTACCTCTGAGTTGTGTAGAATACCTACCACTGTGCAAATGCCATATGTTAGCTTTTACCTTATATTAAAAATCTAGGCGGGTGGAAATAGTTGCCTAAGCTTGAGCACAGGGCCTGTGTTTGATGGCAGGCCACATTCAGAGCACCTTTTGGTTCACACATTTTCACCTCGGCACTTGCTGTGCTCGGCCCCTCACTGTGGCAGCAGCTGAGTCTTCCTGAGACTTGCTGCCCTGTGTTATTTGTATTTACTCACTGAGGGCTTTTGGGCAGATGCTACTCTCTTCGGGGACAGATGGACAGTGCTTGCCTTGTGATTGACTTTGCCTGTCCCCAGTGGATCTTCCTGGCTCTTGGGTTTGGGCCCTGTGTGCACGTGTTCATGCCAGAATTGTGCACTTCTTTTCTGTTTCCTAAGAACCCATCCAGGTGAATGATCGGAATTTAGATCATTCTGTCCTTAGTTCTTTAAGCAGGGAGCTAGGGGCAAGTAGACAGTTCACTTGGAGTGGCCCCTCCTTCCTAACCCTGATCCCGTCTTTCTGACTTCAGAGTCCCAAGCTCTGGCCCTAGAGGGTTATCTAGTACAAACTCCCTGTGAATTCATCTCTCTTCTCTTCCCTTCTCTTCTCTTCTCTTCTCTTCTCTTCTCTTCTCATCTTACCTTTTTGAGACAGTTCAGACGGGGTCTGATTTTGTAGCCTAGGCTGACCCGGAACTAATTATGTAGCCCAATCTGGCCTCAAACTCCTGGGCAATCTAATCTTCTTGCCTCAGCTTTCCCAATTGCTGGGATGGAAGGCTAGAGCCACCACACACAGCTTCTCCACCTCATAGAAACTGTCCTGAACTTGTGCCTTGGGCACCTGAAGGATTTCTCTTTTAATTTCAAACACGCAGAGAGAGCAAAAGGGCAAATGTTTTATTTAATCATTCGCAAACACGTGTGTGTGTGTGTGTGTGTGTGTGTGTGTGTGTGTATGTGTGTGTGTGGCGATCAGAGGAAGGTTTGCAGGAGTCAGTTCTCTCCTTCTACCATGTGGATTCCAGAGACTCTATTGAGGCCATCAGATTTGGCAGCAAGTTCTTTTACCTTCCGAGCTATCGCCCTGGCCTCGGGAAGGTTATTTTATTACATTTCACTAGCATTCTATAATTTTGGCCCAGGCACTGGGGGATGAGGCTTCACAGTTGACTTAGACTTGGCTGGGGTCCAATGTCAAGGCTCTCCAAGAGCTCTTGGCATCTCGAGTGAGCCTTCCCTTTCGCTTACACCAGTTGCAGCAAGCATCTGTACCATGCCATCAAAAGGGCTCTGGCCAGAACAGACATGACGTCGTCGGGAAGATGAGATAACAGGGGAGGTGGTTAGCGCCTTTATCTTTGGCAGTCCAGCAGAACTTGGAAGCTGGGGCATGATGCAACTGATTTGTGTGTGTGTGTGAGAGAGAGGCACAGTGTGAAGCTCTTTGAAGAAAAAAAAAAAGAGAAAAGAAAGAAAAGCCTCTTTGTGAGAAGGGCCGGAGAAGAGAACAGTGATAGAGACTTGTTCTAGGGTCACGACAGTACCCCAGGTGAGAGACAGTGAAGCCCCAGCCATGGCAATGGGAAGATGGGAAGGTTTTGTATATGAATGTGGGGAGATTAAAATTTGTTTGTATCTGCTCTATCCAACCAACTGCTTGTTTTTTGTTTTCTTTCTTTCTTTCTTTTTTTGAGCATTTTCCCATTTAATGTTTATAACACCCCTAAGAGCTGTCTATTTATTTTTTCCCCTGCAGATCAGAAATTAGAAGTTTGGAGAGTTCAGTAACTTGATGTTATGTGACCAGCCAGGGACTGAGTCTGATTTTGAGCCTAGATCTCTGGCATTGAAATATGACTCCAACTCTGACTTTCCCTCTGTTTCAGTGACCAGATGCTAAGAATCAGGGTGAAGTGGATTATGGGAAATGAAGAAGAAAGAACAAGGACAGGCTTTGGCACCTACAGGCTTGGTGGTCACAGATCGGGGATGTTATGAATTCGAAGGAGGGATCCAGAGACAAAGTGTGTATGAGCAGGAAGGAGGAAATGAACCTGTCCTGCACAGTGTTTGGAGTTCTGCCGGTAGAGATTTCTAGGACAGAGCGTGTGGCTAGTGATAAGAACCTCTGAAGTTACTCCTGTTTATAGAGCCTCGAGGGAAGATGAGGTGTTCATTTTTAGCAAGTCATGAAACTAGATGCAAGGCAAGAGCACAGCACAGATATTCTGACCCCCAGAAGGACTTTGTAAGGTGTGTCCTGAGAAAGGCCAGCAGAGACCAAAGTTTAAGTAAAGAAGGAAGTTTCAAAATCAGCAAGGGCTAAGGAGGTTGAATAGGATGTGCGCTGAAATGAAGACACTGGAACCGCCAGCAAAGAGGTCATCAATGACCCCTGTTAGGACAGGGGAAAGGAATGAGTAATCCTGCCCGAGGCAGGCTTGAGAAACGCTTCAAAGAAGAGCTGACATTTGAGTTGGACCATGAAGCATCAGTGGGCTTGCGCCAGGCGCAGAGGGCTAGAGGCATTTCAGGCAAAAAGAACAACACAAACAAGAAACAAAAGCCCAAACTGGGAGATCATCTGCACCGGGGACTTTTGTATGGAAGCACCGAGTTGGCAGAACATGCCTCACGCTTTGTTTCCTTCATTTTAGAGACTCCTAGGACACAATGACTGTGATTGGGAAATATGACTGACGACTTTTAAAGAGACGCGCGGTTCAATCCTTCATAAAAACCAAATGCGGATAAAACGGGGGGAACAGGAAAGCTACAGATGCATCTTAAAGAATACATCGTGATTTGGAAGGATAATAAACGCTATTGTAACAACCCATATGTTGCAGAGACTTGACGGCAGTGTGGTCCTTGCTCATGTAGTCTGACGGGGTCCAGCAGCTCTACCCGGCAGCTGTCATCCACGTACGGACTCCGTGATCTGTGTTCATTCTGTGTCCTCTGCAATCTTGGGTCATTTTGCTTCCTGCTACACAGCCCAATACCGTGGGGGAGTCACACTTCACACAGCTATTCAGAAACTATAGGCTGTGCTTAGTCACATGGCCACACAAAGTGCAAAGGAGATAGGAAGATGTGTATGAACATATAAGGGCTGCTGCCGAATGCTAGCCGTATGTACACGAGGCTATTTCCCTGTTAGAATAGTGATTATTAAGTAGTCTTTGTTTCCCATAGAGAACATTAATGCCCTTAGATCTCATCCGTGTCTATAACATTGGCACTCTTTCCCTTTGATTCAGTGTCTCATCCCAGTCTGCTTTTAAAAATAGACTTTCATGCTGGGCAGTGGTGGCACATGTCTTTAATCCCTGCACTTGGGAGGCAGAGGTAGGTGGATCTCTATAAGTTCAAGAACAACCTGGTCTACAGAGCAAGTACCGTGAGAGCCAGGGTTACAAAAAGAAACCCCATCTCATGGGAAAATTTTTTTCCATATTATTAGCATTCTGCCCTTAAGCAGAAAGCAACTAAAGTAAGCAACTGAAGCTAAGGTTAATTTGTTACTTAGACTTCTGTAACTTTGAAGAGTACTAAAAACAAAACAAAACAAAAAACCAAATAACAACTAAACACTTGAAGGAATTAATATTCATTTTGGCCCAGGGTTCCAGAAGTTTTCATCTGTGGTTTCATGACCGAGTCTCTTTGGGCTGGAGGTGAGGAACAAGCATCATGACAAATGTTTGCTGGGTGAAGCAAAGCTGTCTGTCTGTCCACAAAGCTGAGAGGCTTCTGCAATGAAGCCTGGGACAAAAATCTACCACCCCCAAACTCTTCCCCAAGGAACTGCTTTCCCATCTACCACCTCCTTAGGCCAGCCAATGAGAGGATTGCCCTCAGGATCAAATCACTCAACAAGAGCTCCATCTCTGAACACAGACTGATTCTTCAACACATGGGCCTTTGGGGCAGGGTACTATATATCCAAATTGTTAACAGTGACGGATAATAGAATGTTTCTAGGAGTTGGTCACAGTTAACTGAATTCCGACTGTAAATTCAATTCAAGGAGCTCAAGGGCACTTGATTGTTGTGGTTGACAATGTGAAGAAAACCCATGCCCTGTGGGGTTCAGTCACAATGATGTCAAGATCTTGTTTTTCCATATTCATCTGTGAATGTTTTATTTTTCTTCTTGTGGATAATACTAACAACAATTTTAAGAAAGAAACATTATGCATCCTTTTTTCTCTGTATTTCCCTTTGTTTTGTTTCAGTTTGGCTTAGTATATGTGTGAAATTTTCATGGAGTGGAGATCATGGCTGCTTCCATTGCTCTAGCGTCCCATCACCTTTCCCAAGTTGGTCCCGAACTGTGGCATTGCCCACTCCACCCTGACCTATCCAGTTCTTGACTTATCAAACGTGCACCCTCCTCGAGATGCTTGCTGCTGATACTCTTTAGGGCTAGCTCTTTGTGTGACTGGCTCATCCTCATTTTCAAGTCTCCTCCTTAGGGGAGAGTTTCTCAAGCCTATAAAACACCCCTGCCCTCCCTCATCACACCACATCAGCATACACCCGCATTATAACAGTCTTCATAAGATGTATATCTCCATCATCTATCCCACTAGAACATAAGCTTCTGCAATGAATGCCATGATACATGTGACCCACCTTCCGGCAGGGATTTTTCTTGTGTGCTTTTACCCTGAACACATTCTCAAGAGCAATTTCCTCGGGTTGAAATCCTCAAGATTATTGAAATATGGCTGCCATGTTGCCCTTTAAACACTGTACTGATGTACACTATCACCAGTAAAATGTTTTTGATCCCAGTTTTATCCATATTCTTTATTATTAATTGTAGCATGGGGGCTTGCTTGTTGGAGTTTCTGTCCTGCCCAGTTCCCATAGTCGGTAAGCCCCAAAGAAAACCACACAGAGGTCTACATAAGTTATAAACTGATTGGCCCATTAGCTCAGACTTCTTATTAACTCTTAACTCTTATAACTTATATTAACCCATTTTTTTTTGTTTTTTCGAGACAGGGTTTCTCTGTAGCTTTGGAGCCTGTCCTGGAACTAGCTCTTATAGACCAGGCTGGTCTCGAACTCACAGAGTTCTGCCTGCCTCTGCCTCCCGAGTGCTGGGATTAAAGGCATGCGCCACCACCACCTGGCTTAACCCATTATTCTTATCTATGTTAGCCACATAGCTCAGTACTTTTTTCAGCAGGGCAGGTCACATCCTGCTTCTTCAGTATCTGGACAGGACTGGGGAAAGAGCTTCCTTCTTCCCAGAATACTCCTGTTCACCTTGCCCTGCCTCTATTTCCTGTCTGGTTGTCCCGCCTATACTTTCTGCCTGGCTACTGACCAATCAGCATTTATTTAAAACATAATTGACAGAATACAGAATGGTCCCACACCAATTAATACTGAGTTTTATTACATACACACATGGGGGTGTTGGCAAAAAAAAATTTTCAAAATTAATTTATAAATTATCAAAAATAAATGCATACTTTAGCATGAGATAAAACGCTGTATCTTTGAACGTTTAAGCCAAATTTTGTTTGCCACTTATTAAGGATATGAGAAAAGCTATATATGCCCTGAGGACCATGGTTCTCATGGACTAGGTGCTTGCCCTTGAACCCCCACCCTCCATCAGACACTTGTCTTTGAGTCCCACCTGCCAGATTACTAGGCTGCAAAAGGCCAGTGGGTGCTCTGAAGATATTGTCAAGGTATGGTCTGGCTTACTAGACTCACACATGGTCAAAGCAGACTTATAGACTAGACCAACTCGTGGAGGGTCTATGTAGAGAGCTAAGTACAACCCCTTTAATGCGCATAACAGCGAGATGCTTGCATCCTGCAACTATCACAAAGGGAAGACGCCTGCACTGGGCAAGTTCCAGTTCCCAGGGTCAAGAACACAAGCATAAACAAACACAGAGGTGTGCATAATCAGAGCATCTCGCGGAGATTGCAATGATTAGGTTCTAAGACCTGGCGAAGTGTATTTGACACACCTGTGCACCTGCTAGCCACAGCAAGGGCAAATTAAAGGCAGATTTAAAAATAACAAACAAACTTCAAGGTGAAGACCAACCCTAACAAGCATTATTCTTCACAGATTAAAGATGTAAGGATGCATCAATTATATTTGAGGTTCCTTCATGTCCGTGGTTTTCCCAGATATCCCAACTCAGGTTTGGTTACAGCTTGGCTTCCAGGTCTTTAGAACTGAGATAAACAGATTGAGCATAATCATTTTATCCAAACACAAGAGGTGTGGGGCTCCTGGCACAGAGAGTCTGTAATTTGAGGAAAACTGAGTGGGCAGAGGAAGGAATGGGAGGTTAAGCCTTTCCATCCATCCAAACTCTGTCCTAACTTATCCTGTGACCGTGAGCAGCCACCCAGTTCCTCTGAACTTCAGCTGTCCTCCTTGATGTTGGTTGTGGAGACCAGGCCATATCATGGGGCTTCAGATGGGCCACCTTCAATAAAATCTAAGACTTTCTAACACTGAAGGTATGTATCAACGGTGGTGTGAAACCTTTCACTTCCTGGTGCCTTTACCCAGAGACAGTGTTCATCCTTATTAGCAAGTTTGGGGCTTTCTAGAATTTAAATTAAGCGTAGTCACTTCTTAGTCACTTCTAAAGTATTTACTCTTCCTACCATCTCACTTGGAAAAGATCTTTTCTATTGTTGTTTCAATAATAGTAGTAGTAGTAGTAGTAAGAAGGTTGTATACCGACCTTCCTGGGGTCGCTCCTGGTCATTTCCCCAGGGAGCATTATTAGAACATTCCAGCTACATGAGGCTTACAGCAGCAGATCCAGGGCAAGCAGAAACACAGTGGACTCAGAAAGCCAGGCCTCCTCTCTTTCTCCCTCTTCTATCAAGGTGCTCCTGTGTCTGAATAAGCCTGTATGGAGGCTGGAGGCAGGGAGCCTTCTTGCAGCAGCTAGGTGGCTTTTGAGCCAAGTCATGAAAATCCATAGGGAATGCAGAAGTCTATTTGCCACTGTGTCAAAGGGGCTCCTAACAATAGGGCTTAAACAAGTTATATAGAGAGCTCAAAAACAATATCACATCCTTGTCTTAGTCTGTCCCGGCTTAACAGACTGCTGGACGGGTCCATAGTTCACATACATTCTGTTTGGACAGAGACCTAAGACTTGGGTCTCACATCCAATCTTGGGAACAGCTGTTCCCTATAAGCCATGGAGGTGGATAGCTTCCTTAGTACACCTGGTGCATAAAACACCTTGGGAAAAGCACACAGTGCCACATGTCACAGCTGCTCTGGTTTCCCATTTTCTTTCAGGGCAGATTTGCCTGATAGGCCTTGCTATTCAGTAGGGGTTTTAGAGTCCTAAGAGGCCAGGGATAAGGGTACTTGGATCTTTTTTTCCTACCTCAAAGAACACTTAAGTCTGAAGCTGTATATGTTCCTAGCCAGATGAAAATAATCTGGGATCTCTAGATGCCTGGGAGTCTCCGGGGAACCTTCCAGAAGCTCCCTCTTGGGTCCTTTAGCTTACCTGGAAACCACTTACAGTGTTGCTCCTTCTTCATGGCAATATAATTAGAAGTCGTAAGTCCCCATCCCATGTTCTACGTACCGGTAAGTAGTATTTTCCCAGCAGAGAACTTTAGTAGCATTTGGCACCTCAGAGCACTCTTGATTTTCAAAAGATCAAGTCTTATTCCAGATGAGAATCTGTTCACATTTCCCAGATCTTACTACTGAAACGCCACACGGTTGAGTATTATTTGAGGCACAGGAATGCGGTTGAAAGAAAAGGGTTGACCTCTCCTCGAGGATAACACCCAAAGCCAGTTAAATGTAAATTTGTTGATATGGGCACTGAAGTTTTCCACACTTTTCTTCCTCCTTCTGGAAATGGATGGCTTTCCCCCAGAGAAACAGCTAGAATGACATTTTCCTTTAAAGAGAATCCTATTTCTTTGTATTCTTACAGGACTCTTTGCTGTTACTGAAGTCTTGGCAATTCCAAGGTCTACTTTCTTTCTTTCATCATAGGTTGAGTTTTGCAGTCATTAAATTCTGTGCTCTGTGAAATGGTGGAGGACACATGGCTCTCTGGGTAAATTTTCAGCTGCCCCAGAGGGATGAAAAGGCAAAAGCCGTGCTCCCAATACTCTTTCTGATGGTTAGAGCAACTGGACAATGTTAGTTGGAGAGTCTACCAGGCAAGGGCCCACCAAAACCTTGTTTAACCTGTATGGCAAAGCTAGAAGGCGGTCATTATTGACTCCGCCGTAGACATCTGAGTCCTAAGATTCATAATGGATAAAGCTTGCTGTTATACTGTGGATCACAAACATATCTGAACGCAGAGGTCATGGAAAAAGTGACAGCTCTGAGAAGTTTCTGACTACAAAATGACCAAATATTCACTCAAGAGCAAGTGAGCAATGAGTCAGGAGAGTTACTGGCAGTGTTTAACAGGGTGACATCATGCTGTTACCCTGTATCTTAGTTCTGGACACACAAGGACACACGCTGTCATACCACCCAGCATCAAAAAGATTGCCT
Organism: Dicrostonyx torquatus; assembly: GCA_028555095.1. Lineage (NCBI taxonomy): Eukaryota > Metazoa > Chordata > Mammalia > Rodentia > Cricetidae > Dicrostonyx > Dicrostonyx torquatus. The sequence goes on along the minus strand of JAQHUG010000091.1, from coordinate 4,668,804 downwards.
GAAACACACTGGCTCAGATTCAAGACTGTTGTGTGAGCTGAATTAAAGTGCGCTTACTGTACATACACAGTGTTCTGTTCTTATAGAAACATAATGGTTTAATTATGGAAAACAAAGGCTTTTAATATTTTCCCACCATCATTCCTCTGCATGCAAGCATCAAATTAGTATATTTTTAGATTTGACTGTGTTCTAATGTTTGGTTTTAAAAATTGCTGCTTGAGTTGCTGAGTTTCATTGAAAATCATCAAATGAATTTTTAACTTGGGATTAGGACAGAATTTCTAACAATTTCTAAAATATCTCCAAACATACTTTTACCATTTTGTATGGTGCATTTATTGTAAAGCATCAGAATTCATGATTATAAAATTGAATATTAGTCAATACATAGCCATCTCCAAATACCTTTTTCATTGCTTTTCTTTCTTTCCTTCTTTCTTTTCTTTTCTTTTTTTTTT
>JAQHUG010000091.1:4616852-4667831 GCA_028555095.1 Dicrostonyx torquatus | reverse complement strand
GAGAGAGAGAGAGAAATGCATGTGTGAGTGTTCATGCTCATGCAACAGTGCATGTGGATATCAGAGAACAACTTTGTGGAGTTGGTTCTCTTCTTCCCCCTTCATGCTGGTTCTGGGGATTGAACTCAGGTCATCAGGCTTGCCTCCTCTGGGGGCAGGTGCTGTCATCTGCTAAATTGTCTCACGGCTTCCTCCCTTCTTAAAAAGGGTTATTTAGATCCCTTGTGGAGATTAAAAATCCAAATAGCAGGCTCTCTGGGTTTTGCAGGGCCTGCCTAGCTACATTGCTTCATGGATAAGGACATTACAAGGTCAGGAGTGGGTAAGGAGGCAGAGCCCACAGAATGAGTCAGAAAACCAGAGAAAAAGACCCGCAAGGGGCTCCTGTAGGGTCCTGTGAGACTCATGTTAATCTGACTCTTTTTTTTTTTTTTTTTTTTTTTTCTGAGACAGGGTTTCTCTGTCTAACAGTCCTAGCTGTCCTGGAACTCACTTTGTAGACCAGGCTGGCTTTGAACTCACAGAGATCCATTTGCCTCTGCCTCCCAAGTGCTGGGTGCTGGGATTAAAGGCATGCCACACCTCCGCTCGGCCTCCTAGTAATCTCACCATATCTAGACCATAATGTATCCCACTGGGCTTCTATGGAGATCACAGTATACGTCCACACACAACATGCATCATTCCTCAGAAAATATCCAGTGTAAATGTAGACAGATCAGAGACAAAAAAGCATAGGCCAAAGATTCCCGTTTAAAAAAGAGTTCTAAGGAAAGTCATCAAAGCTGACAGTCTGAAACATGGATTTCATTTTCTCCAACATTTACAGTTGTATTTATTTTTAAATGAAGAAAGCGTTAGAACTAATTCAAACAAAGCTTTCTGCGGAAAAACCTAAGTGTCAGCTGCACACACAGAAAGAAAGGGTACCCAAGACTTCATAGCTGGGCTGACCAAGGCAGCTAATCGCTACAGATGACAGTGTTCAGGGAAGTTTTAGTTGGGTAAGACCAACTGTAAAGTGAACCAGAAATCTTGGAGGAAGTCTTCTGTCTTAGTGTGCCCTTCTGAACATAGGTTACCCTTTCCTTATAAGCTGGTGTGAGTACCAGGGGCAGAGCATCTGTAGACTATGCCAGGTGTCTAGCTCTCCCATCCTCTTCCCTTCTTCTCTTTCCACCCCATTCCAGCTTTTTCCAGTGCTCAAAGAATCCCTAGTTTGTGAGCTCCCCACCCAGAAACTGGAAATGGTCCTAACGTCCTGGGAGCTATAGCAAACCCTGGGCTTTCAATTTGGATCAAGTGTCAAAGGACAGAGGACAACAGTATCAGCACATCCATGCCACGATGGCCGGTAGACAAGTTCATAGTGGTTGGTCTCTAGGACCCTGGATCCTCAGCAGCCATGCCAGGGGTGGAAGCTGAGGTTTCAACGCGGTCCTCCGCTTTCCAGCTAAGCCCGCTGGATTCTGTATCTTCAATGAGCAACTTTGATTAGATGTCCTCTTGTTTTATTCGGTTAACAATACAGCTTTTCTTTGCTGTGCGCACACCTGTGGAGTCCATCCTTGAAGATGCTGCCTCTTTTCAGTTCTCTCTGTGCAGGGTCCCGTGCACAGCAGGCGCGGTGTGGCCACCTGCAAAGTGGCAATACTTGTTTCATGCCATTGTATTCATCCTCTGTTTCAAGTCAAAGACTTCCAGAAATTGTTAATGTTTCGAGATAAAGGATATTTATGGGCCCAGAGAGTTCAACTGTAGTTCGAGCAAGCCAAGGTTCAGCCAAGCTAACTCTGAGGTGGCTGGGGTGGCTTTGCACCTTGCCTCTTCTTTGTGATATCATTGGGTTGTATGACACACAGGTCGGTTTGCCAATGCTTATGATGCTGTGCTCAGTACCTACATATTACAGATGTATGGATCTAACTTTGGCAGCTAATATTCTTTAGAGCTGATTTGGGTGGTGGTGTTTGTTTATTTCTTTTTTTGTAATGTTAGGGGTTTGAACCCAGGACCTTGTATGTACTAGGTGAGTATACCATGGAACTACATTTCCAGACCATCAGCTGAAGGGTTGTTTTTTTTTTTTTAGTCAAACAGATTAGAAATTCTTCTATATACACATAGTGGACTTACCAGGAAGGCAGGAAAAAAAAGTATCAAAATAGTAACTTCTTACAACTCATGAAAAATTTAAATCTATACCCACCCGGCATTTGACCCTTGTCTCTGATCTGTTATGAACCAGGCTGATTCCTTACTGTTAATGAATTTGCATGCCACAGCCAGGACTGAAACTTGAACCCACCCACCCTCCTTCCAGTGTGAATCAGACACTGTCGACAGACCTGGCAGCATGGGACCTTGGAACTCGAGCCTCCCAGAGACTTGAAAGGCAGGCTGGGTTTCCCCTTTGCCTTCATGTTTTATGAGTGTTGGGGAAATGTTGGCTGTTTACTAATTATCAAAGCTGTTTTTATGACTTCCCCAAAGGCAAACACAAAAGGAAAGGCTCCAAGTGTATTCCTCTCGGGCCTGGATGAAAGGTTGACCTTTCATGCTCTTGGGGACTGCATGGTCGGCAGCCCTGGAAAATACGACTCGGAAGCATGTTCAGGAAGGCGCAAGGCTTTGAAGTAGGATGCCAGATGGGGCCTGCTGTCACCAATGGTGAGGTGCACGCTTGGCCTGATGTGACAGACCTGTGCACTGTCCCCGAGTTCAGGAGACAGCAAGGGAGAATGCCAAGGACACTTCCTCTCCACGGAGCTTTCTACTGATGTCACTCCTGATTCACAAAGGACCCAGAAAAGGAGCCCACTGGCCACTAGGCATCATGTATGTGCCCATAGGAAACAGCTCAGCCATGTCCTCCCACAACACATCCTGTCATGGAACCCCAAATGTAGGAAAACAAAAGCAAAGAACACGATGTTACTACAAAAAATGTAATTATAATGATTTAAGACTTATCAGTTAAGTTTGACTGGAACAAAAACACATCTGCCTTTTTAAGTCCCTGAGACCCTGGACCTGGCACCCATCACAAAAATATTTTCTCCATGGAAATTTTTATTTTTCATGAAGACATTTTGGGTAAAAATGCCATCGACTGACATCAAGAATTAGCATAAAACATTCCTTTCCCTAGAGAGGATGTGAAAGGCCCTGAGATCGCCCGTTGCCATAGCCAGTGGCTCCAATATTTATTTGCCTTCTTACTTTGGTCTCTTTTCAATGGACAGGCCTTTACAGCTCCCTTCCTGTTTCTATCGGCGGAAACTGCACAGTGAAAAGTGGTAAATAGCTCTCAGCGCTGTCAGTTCCCAAGGTTTAGGTTCTTTCTTTTGTATATTCTCTTAAAAGTGAGTTCAGCTATGGTGCTTTCTAAAAATACTGCCCAGGGTTGGGTTGGTTGCTTCCCTAGCTTTGTGCTAACCCTGTTTGAAGAAGTTAGGACAATGTGCAGTTCGGTTTCCAGCGACTTGCTGGCTGGACACTTTCAAACGCTTCTGAGTTTGACTTTGCCTGACAGATAAGGTCAGTTTGGGAACTTAGAGTTGGAGGATACCTGCTCTCCCATGGCTGATCTCCCAACAAGAGGCTTCCAGATGGAAATTTTGCACGGGTATTGTTTTAACACAGGCTGGCAACCCCATGTTTCTCTCCCCGACTCTGTGGAGTCTTTCCCCAGGAACTAGCAACTAAAATTCAGTGACCAGCACGACAGAAACCAGCATCGCAGCTGGGCTCCACTAGGAACGGGCTCCCTGTTTAAGCAACAGAATGGGATGAACCTGCTTCAACGCATTTGACACAAGAGGGGCTGGGCAGAAGCCTCCTGATCATTTTTCTAATGCTGCAACTGACCATCACAGATTGGATAACTGGTGAAGAATGAGTGCTTTCTTGGTTTAGGAAGTTCTGGTGAAGTCTCTCTCACTGGTGGCAACTTGGCAGTGCAGGTTGTCACGTGGTAAGGCTGTGACATGGCTCAGTCTCCCCCTTTTCCTATAAAGCCACAATCCTATTGGATCAGTGCCTTAATATTTTGTTTTGACCTCCCCAAGGCCCCAGCTCCAAACAGCACAACTGGATTTGGTTTGTACACTCGGTATCTCACAATGGCACAAGAGGCTTTCACAGAGGTGGAGGTGGGGCGTCTATACCATAGACGTCTGAGCTGAGCACTCTGAGTCATTGGAGCCCGAAAGCCCTGTGGACACACCCATCTGCTTCTGCCTTGACTTTACCTGTGCCACCGAAGAGCCCAAGCCACAAATGGTGCAAAGCCTAGAGAAGGAGAAGAAAAAGAGAAGGAGGAGGAGGAAGAGGAAGAGGAGGAGGAGGAGGAGGAGGAAGAAAAGGAGGAAGAAGAGGAGGAAGAGGAAGAAGAAGTCCTTTAGAGAAGAAACCAGCACCACTTGCAGTATGTTTTGTTATTTTGTTATTTATGGAGGATTTCCACACGTTCTCTCACTTTTCATAAAAGTCTGAAGTGACTGGAATTATTACCAAGGAGATAGGACACAGACCGCTGAAGGATCCCTGGCTCCTCACAGTCAGTGGCAGGATGACAGTGTGTTCTTCACTCTTTAAATGCACCATCTATGAAGAGGGAAAGGCTTCCTCGAGACTCTGTGACCTTTAATGCAGAATACCAAGGGAAGGGCTGAGAGATTGCAGTTCCCAGATGGAGATGACTGGTACCTGCTTCCCCTTCTGCTACCGTTGATTGGTCCTGGACATCCCAATGAGGGTCTATCCCTCAGCTTGAACCCCTACCAGCACTGTGCTTGTCACTTGTGAAAATAACTGAGCTGAGGTTTTCCTGAGGTCTTGTTGTGGGCCTCGACTTCCTATTCTAGAGACAGCCATCACAGGGCTTCCTTCTCTAGCTCCCATGCAGGTCTTCGTTCTTCCTCCTACCCAGCCACTCCAGCTCAGCGTGCTACTTACCAGGGACCCCCCAGATTGTACAACTCCCTTTGCCAAATATGTTGAAAGTGGCCAGGTGACACCACACATCTGTGGGATGGCTGAGTTGTCATGACCATCAGAGTTTACAGACCTCCTTGCTGTGGAATAGTTGTTGAAGCTGTGTTACATCCATTCATGCTGTGCAATATTTGTTTAACGATGCAAAGATGGGCTGCATTTGTTTAACTCTATAAAGCTGTGTTAGGTATTGCCTACCTAAAACACCTGATTGTTCTAATAAAGAGCTGAACAGTCAGTAGCTAGTCAGGAGAGAGAAGTAGGTGGGGCTGCTAGGCAGAGAGAATAAATAGGAAGAGACAGAGGAAGAGGAAAAATGAGAAAAAGAGAAGAGGAGGATGCCAGCTCCAGCCACACAGCCAGCCATGGAGTAAGAAGAAAAGAAAGATATATAAAACAAAGAAAGGTTAAAAGCCCAGGGGCAAAATGTAGTTAGAGAGAAATGAGATAATTTAGAATAATTAGAAAAGCTGGCTAGAAACAAGCCAAATTAAGGCTGGGCATTAATAAGTAAGAATGAGTACCCATGTATTTATTTGGGAGTTGGGTGATGGGCTCCCAAAGTGTTAAAACAACAACAACACTTCCCCATAGGGTCATAGGAATAAGAGAGCCCATTTTGAAGTAAGGATCATTCTTCCCTTGACAGGAGCCACAGCAGCACCAGTGTCCTCAATGTTCCAACCACACTCACTGCCGATTAGATGAGAGACCTCCCATAGTTCGTGGTCTACCAGACTGGAAAGAGCTTTCAGAGAGTCTTGAGGAACTAAGCTGGTTGGAAAAAAGCTATTTAGATGCTGAGACCCTTTAATACAGTCCCTCATGCTGTGGTGACCTCCCCCACAACCATTACATTATTTCCGTTGCTCTTTCATAACTGTAATTTCGCTACTCTTATGAATTGTAACGTACATATCTCTGTTTTCTGATGATCTTAGGTGACCCCGGTGAAATGGTTGTTTAACCCCAGGGGTCTCGACCCATGGGTGAGGACAGCACTGATTTAGAGGCTGAGATTGGGAGTGCGGCAAAGCAAGCATGAGCTTTGAGGGTCTGGGCCACAGGAGAATGCTGGCACTCCAGAGTTCCTGCAGCTCTTGTGGGAACAGCAGTGAGAATAGAATTACTGGAGAGTGTTGCAGAACAGGTGTGCTGGATGCAGGGCAGCTCTGCAGCATCTGATGTCAAGTGTCACCTTGCCTGGTCGGGGGTCCTCTGCTTCTGGAGCCTTGCTGTGTCCTCTAGCCTTGTTATATACTGCAAGCTGCAGCTCAGCTCCGCCCCCTGCCCCCCAGGTCTTTCCCCTGCAGTTGGATGAGGATCCTCTGTCTCCTCCTTCCCAGACTGAGCAGCAATTTCATGTCTTCTACCTCCCTGCTCTAAGCTGCAAGGCTGCTCTTGGGCTTTTCGGAGGGGTCAGCTGGGTGCAGATTTTCAGGTTGGAAGTCATCTTGCCTCAATTTTAAAAATATTGCTTCATGGGGTAGCATTTGAAAAGCCAGATGACATTCTGTTCTCTGAGCTTTTATGTGAAGCATGTTTTGTTTTTCCCTCTGGGAAGGTTCTGGATGTTTGCTGAAATTTCATCGTGATGCGATGTGCCCGTTGCCACAATGAGGCAGCGTTGCAATTGGTGGACAGATGCCAGAAATTTCAGTTAAAAATATAAGTAGGCATGGCCTCGGGTTACTTACCGAATTTGCATATAGCTAGTAAGGTGTGGGAGCAACAGAGTAACACACTCATGTGTCTCACAATGGCAGAAAAAGGATAGAAATAACCCATTAGTCCTAAGGGACCTTGAGAGTGGACCCATGGGCAGGTATTAGTGACTCATCTAGACCACTGTGGAAAACCAGTAGGGCAATGGTCAGCTCTTAGGATCTCTGAATACAGGTGGGGCACAGGTGACTCCACACCCAAGTGTTTGCCCTCTCCCACCATATGTACCCATGAGAAAAGGAAGCAGAACAGCTCATTCAGGTTGGAGACCTAGCTATGCAGGTCAGCATGGAAGTTCTTCAGATAATAAAAATTAGAATTACTAATCTGCTCTAGCTATAGTGCTCCTGGGTAACCGCCTGAAGGAATTCAAGCCAGCGTGCAACACCTGCCCAGCCAGGGGCACTGCAGTGCTAATACCAAAGGTGTGGTGTCAGCCTTGCTGCCCGTCAATAGAAGAGAGGATGGAGAAGATGTGGTCCACACAATGGAGCTTTCCTTAGACACAGAGTGTGCCATTAGCAGGAAAACAGGCGAGACTAGGAACCACCGGTCTCATAAAGCTAGGGGTCCGAGTCTCTCTCTCTCTCTCTCTCTCTCTCTCTCTCTCTCTCTCTCTCTCTGACCACTGCCCTACTGATTTTCCACAGCGGTCTAGATGGGTCACTAATACACTGAAATAAAGGGGTTGCTACTAGGGATAAGTGGGAGATGAGAGAGGGGAATGACTAGATTGTGGAAATGACAAATGAACATAATGAGAACCTTTATTTTCTGTTATTAATATGTACCAATAAACTACAAATTGAACTTAGCTATAGAAAAAAGTAAAGAATAATATTAAGAGGCATTATGTTTGGCATGTCCAAAATAAAAACACTGGGCAGGGTAGTGCACTCTGTAATCTCAACACTCAGGAGGCTGGGGGAGGAAGGTCACAAGTTCAAGGTTGGACTGGGTAACATAACAAGACCTCATCTCAATAAAGCCCCACAAGAATTGTGAATAGAGACATCTTCACTTTCTGCAAAATTAAATGGACTTATGCATTTACTGCACAAACTCCTCTAGAGCAAGAAACATGACTTGCTTATTTTTATAGCCCTGGTCTTTAACTCAGAGCCTGGTTCATTGGAGGACCCACATACGTGTTCACTGAACATAGATGAAAAGGTAAGTTAGACTGGCTCCTGAAACCAGATTGACTTGGGTCAATGTGTGGTTTGAGTTGGTGTGGCTCATCCTTATACCTAGCCTGCCTGGGAAAAAATGTCACTGTCCTCCCCAGCCTTCTTCCTGAACAGTCTGAATTCACTAACACAGGCCTGTTCCAATAAAATAAAATAAGGGAGGGCTTATGGCATTATGTGTGGTGCTGAGGTTGCTCCTAGCAGGAGCCCAGGTTGGGATGGCAGCATCTTACTGACCTCACTTTCTTGTTATGTCTCTAGATATTTACAGAGCATCTTTCCCATAGTCTTCACTCCCGAGTTCCCAATGGGAGCAGGATGCTCAGCATCCCGGCAACATTCATGGCCGTGGTACAGATGAGAAGTTCACCAGCACTTAGTGCGTGGACTGATCATCTAATTAAACAACAGAATTCAGATCACTCTCCACATCTCTACAGGGCAAAGTCTTCTGGACAAGACACGCAGGATGGGAAGGACAGGCCCCCAGAGGAGAGGCCGTGTGACCCGGTGACTAGCCAGCCACTTCCATCTCCTCCCACAGAGAAGTCACATTCATGCTGTGACTCCCATCACTTCCTATGCCCACTGGCTTTCGGTCACTCAAGCCACTGGCTCTACAGGACAGCCTGAAGAGGAGGCCATGTGCAGGCTGAGTCCCTGAGCCACAAGGCATGAGGCATCAGGTTTACCTATCTGGTCTTTTCTCACGTGCTAATTTTACAAACAATAACTTAGAAATATCCAAGAACATGTCAGCACCCTCCCTTGGGAGGGTGGACTTTAAAGAGATTGTTGGCCATTGCTGAAACACAATGCTAAATTACATTGTCACGTAAGATGGAGCTTTCAGAGCTCCAGGGAACAGTTCTTATTATTTCCCCCGTAGTGTGGTGTGACTTTCATATGAGCTCAGAGGCCCTTCGCCTTGGTATTTGAGGCATCAGAGGCCACCTGACAACACCTGTGACCACCTGTGATTCCCTTTAGCTTTCTTCCCTGGACAGAGCAGTGGCCATGAACTTCCTTCCCTGAGTTATCACACACGTTCTGGGAGTAGAAATTTGAAAGCTGGAGCTAAAAAGCTCCCCTCCAACAGAGGGAGCTCTGATTGCTGGCACTCACATCCGCCAGGGCCAGGATAGCAGACACCCTCACCTCAGACAGAAAACATCTTGAATTCTGTTGCTCTATGTATTACCTCAGAGTTTTAAGGCTCTTGTTGACTTTCAGTTGAAACATCCAGAGGCTAGAGAATGATGTCAACACAGTGACACTATCTTGAGCATCAGTTACACTGCCTGTGGCCTTCCGGATGGCAGATGTGGCCCAAGTCAGGGTTCCTCTATCTGGCTACATTCTGTTTTATACAGCTTCCGAGGAAACAGCCAAACGGTTCCTTTCATTAGTCAGTTCTGTAGTTTGGATCTTAGGTGTATCCTTCCTCCTCAAAGCTCTGTTAAAAGCTTGGTTGCCAGGGTAGCATTACTGAGAGTGGAGGGTATGTTGGGAGGTTGGGTCTTGCATTCATTCTGCTGCAAGCGCAACCCCTTCTGACTCTAGGCGAAAGCCAGCCCTTTCTCCCTGTAGATGGAGTTCTCTTCTGGATCTCAGAATGACACCAGTGGGCTTCAGAATGGGAACTGGCAAACTTGAGCTGCCTCTTCTGGAAAGGAAGCTGTGTGTTCACATGCCAAGGCTGAGGGAAGCGTAGCCAAGGGAGCATTGTGCTCCCCAGGTCTCCTAGGGAAGAAGTGTGAGTCATGTGCTTTCAGAAGACAATTCTGGGGGAACCTCAGGAGCCCTGTTTGCGCCTAGGGCTTGTGGAGAGAACTTAGCCTCTTGAAGGTTGCTCGCCATTTCCTCACCGCTGCCCCTCCCTCTTCCTCTGAGGTTCTGGATACCTTAGGCAGTATAGAGTCAAGGCTGAGTTTGCAGCCTCTTTGGTAGGGAGATGGGGGTGCTGGGCTGAGGTCTGGTCAGTGTCTTTCAGCAGAAGACAGCAAGTCTTCTCAGAGACAACCAGTACCTGCCTTGGTCACTGTCTCATGCCCTCCTTGCTTCTGAAGCATCCACTTCACAGCTACCAACCAGGAATTCCCTGGCATGGTGAAAAGGGTCTGTGCCTTCAAGACCCACAGTGTGCGGCCTTGCGGGTGTTCAAAACAGACATTCCTTTTTTCCTCAAGTCGCATTACTTAAGAGTTTCCTATAACTTGCTCCAGATCTATTTTGAACTGTGTTAGTTGCATGCTTGTAATAAATACTGGATATACCATCTTCATTTCAATTCACAATGTTAGGGATTCCTTCAGGCTCATGACCAGGCATCAATCAGTGGCAGGAGGTTGTTGCAGAGAAGACTAGGGAAAAAACGAAAATCTAAAACTAAAGTGACATTGCCACGATTGCCTTCAAGGGCACGCCTCCAATAACATAAGGACATCTCCTTAGGTTCCAACCCTCCAATACCCACTGTCTTCCCATAAGTCTACCCTGATAACCAAACTTTTAACACATAGCTTTAAGGTGATGGGGAGTCCAGGCAAGATCCAAACTACAGCACTGATTAAAGAACCCAGATGTTTGGTTAGTCCCCCCCTTTGGAGTGTTTTTAGCAGCCATAACTCAGTCAGAGGACAAACACGAAGGTGCACTGGCTCCCTGGTCCCGTCTTGGCTCTCTTCCCATGGACTCATGACTGATTCTCTGCCCTTACTTCCACCCTCCCATCTCAAAGTCATGCCCACACCTTTCCAGCCACATACACTTTTACGAATGGCAAAGGAAGGCAATTTCTCCCCAGAAGGAAAAGGACCCCCTCAGTGTCACGTCACAAAGCCAGCACTGATAACTCAGTCCTTTGTTACAGTCCTCAAGTCCCATTCTCAGAAGGGGTCAGCTTGGTCACTGATGTCTAATGACAGAGCACACACCTGTGATCAAAAGAAAATGGCAGTGGACAAATCAGACAAGTCACCATGGTGTAGGGGGGCATCCATCCTGGTGCCCTTCCTCAGTGCAGAACAACGGTAACACTTTTGAAACTAACAAGGCTGCTCCTGTACCTCCCCAGCTCTACCTGGCTGTCCCATGTCATTCATGCATTCATTCATTCATTCATTCATTCACTTGCTGTTGTGCTGGGTTCAGTCTTAGGCCTTGGACAAGCCTGGTAAGTTCTCTATCACGGAACCATATCCTTAGCAACCCTAACAACCCCTTCTTTGTAACTTTGAACAGATTTATATTGTTAATCCATGTGTGTGTGTGTGGATGAGGAAGAGGGATTAAAACCTCTTTCGTGAGTTTTCACGGCAGGAGCAGGCCCAAAGAAAGCCTGACCACGGTATCTTATGGACAGAGATGGCCCATCCTCCCTTCCCCCATGCACATCTGTTAGGTAGAAGAGCAACACGAGGACTGGAACCAGAAGAAAGGATTCCCAGAAAATAGTTCAAGGTTTGTAAAACCTGACTATCTATTATAAATCCCTAGCCCCACATTACAATGCTTTTAAAGCAACCAATCGTCCTGACAAGCAACCTAGCCATGAGATTAATCATGGGGACCTTCTTAGTCTCAAAGAGAAGTTAGATTTGGAGTGACTAAACATCCTTAAGACTGATAGGTTCCTCCTGCTACATCAAAAACGAAGACATCAGGTTGTTTTCCCAAATATAGGCACTAACAAAGGGTCTGCATCCCAAGGAGACCCCAGCTTCATTATAATATGACACTGACACCCTATTTTATGGGCTGTTCTAGAAGAATGCGAGAAGAAAGATCCTAAAATAGAGGTCTGGTGCTACAATTTGGGAAGGAGAAATATTTACCTTATTCCATCAACAAGACCCATCACATAAACCGCCATAAAATCCTTTAAAATCTACAACTTGAAGCTCTCTGGGCTGTGTTTCTCTTTGGGACACGTCACTGTCTTCTTTGGCTACTTACCTTATCTTGCTAAATGAACTTCTGTTTCAATCTTATCTCTTTCCTGAACACTTTCTTTCGTGATGGTAAGGACCAGGAAACCCCTTTGTGATACCTCTGCAGAGGCCAATCTAGGGAGCCTTGGGATTCCTAAGTCTTGGGCTTCCATAATTACTTTGAGGGTGACTTTGAATTTCTGTGACTGGGGTTGACTACTGTGGGGTTGGAGAGAGCAGTTCTTTGTGTTCCTTAGTAAATTTTTTGGTTGTTTCTTTTATGTGCTCATTTGAAGAGAGACATTCATCAGAAACCAAGAGCTGTTAGTAGTGATGGCATTCACTGGGGCACATTTCTGTGATGGTTCTGGCCCTGTGGTGTGTGCTTCCTAAGGAGGATGCCCTACCTCCATCCTTGTGGTCCGTTGATGCCTTGCCTCCATGCTTGCGCCCCATCTGTCCCATCAGGACTTTGGCTTCAGCATCATTGCCTCGACCGTGCTGTGTCTCAAGTCTGTGACCACTGACATCCTGGACTCAAGTCCTCCATTCCTTCACTGCTACATGTGCAGCTCATGAGCACAGCCGCTCCGGGGAAGGGAGGGAAGCACTGGGGATCATTCCGCTTCTTGCTTTCACTGTGTTTAGTGTCTTGGGGCATATCTCTCAGACGCTCAGAGGCTGCTCCCTTTCCATCTGAACTCTAGTAAATGAGGTACACTGTGAAGAAATGACAGAATGGTGCACACAACACTGGAAAAGGTAATTATCAAATTAAGATTTCTCACACACTTATCATAGTTAAACAACAGAGGGGATATTGGTTGTTATGTTTAAGAATAATCCACATATGATGCACCTCTTGAATTCACTTTGGCCTTGGGACACCGACAACAGTGAATACGGAGGGTCTAGGCATCCCAGGTGCTGTGAGGGCATCTGCTTGCTGATCTAACATGGGTGAGCAGACCGAAAGCATGTCTTCAGCAAGCACAGCATCTCCCTGGAGGATCCGCCTTCTGCAGCTGTGTGACCATAGGTACACACATAGGGTACCGCTGTAGGCTCTCTCTGCTGTCTGAGAAGTGGACTTGATGTCACATCAGTAATGAGCAGAAGTAAGCCTGCGTCTATGCAGCTGCTATAGTCTAGAAACAGGCAGCTTCCCAGCCATGCTGCCTAGGGAGACTCTCGGCAGGAACTGGAAGCTGAGGGACAGAACCTGCATCTCTAACCTGGTGGGTCAATTAAGTTCACGGTCTCCGAGAGAGCATGAAGCTTTGCTGGCAATGCTGAATAGCTCCAGACTGGCATGATGCGCCACAGTTTTCAGTAGCCACCCTAAGGGGCCATGAACAGGAGCATGGGTTCCAGTCAGGACCCATCCCAGGAGTCACCCTTCCATACCACACTTAGAAGCAACTTAACACCAGGGATGAGTTCAAAGATGCTAGTGTGTGTTGTGTCACGCCCTGACATAATTCACATGTATGCCTCCAAGGAGGCTGCCTTATCTCCTGTAGAAAACAACAGTTACCAGATAAGAATAAGGGAAAAACAGAATGCATTTTTGGAATTTTCTCTACTTAAAAACATTGCCATGTTTTCAACAACATTATATGTACCGCTATATAATTTTTTTCTGGATGAGATTTTTTTTTCCCTAATGGTCTACCAAAAGGACGCCAGCAGCTTGGACCTCAGTCTTGAACCCAGTGGAACCAGGCTTCCCAAAGGAAGGCAGAATTGGTGTCCTTTGGGGTTAGCTCTCAGGGACGGAAATGCTGGTGAAAATTAATGCCCCCTTATTTTCTAAAGAGGAAACACAGCTGTTTGGCCTGAAGGATGTGTGAGAGAGGGAGTGGGGGGGGGGTGCGGTTCTTGGGTTGTTTGTTCCGAAGGCAGCTGACACATGTGTTGAGGAGGTGGGGGTAGGCCGTGTTGGATGGAGAGCTAGTGTCCACCCTGTGAGCTCTGCAGATCCACCCGCAGCTTCTGGATTCCCTCCATTGTCCCTCAGAAAGCAATGGCTTACAGACCATGCCTCTGTGCTGGAGGCCTGCCTGTCCTGGCAGGAACTTCACTTTGGGGCTCTTTCTCTTGGTTATTTAACGCCGGAGCATCTGCATGACCAGCATCAGGTCAGTGGGCAAAGAGCTGAAGCAATCAAGCCACCTTTCATTTTCTTACTTCTGCCGCGGTGTCTCTACCCAAACTGCTTAGCATCTCTGAGAGTGGTTTTCTCCTACTGAAAATAAGCTTCAACTTGAAACATGTTTAAATGAATTCATTTTGTTAAAATGGAAACACACACAAAAAAACTATCTTTCTAGTAGATCATTACAAGTGCATTGGAACTGTGGGCTGTGCTCTGTGTCTCCCCTGTAGCCCTTAGATGGGCATGTGGCATCCCGAGGCTCAGGAGATTGAGACTCCTCTGCCGGGTCCAACACAGAGACTCATCTGAAGGACACTGCAGATGCAAATCATCGCTGGTTTGAGCTGTTGGCATTTCTTTGCTTGGTATCAGATTTTATACTCAAGTCCCTTCAAAAATCATGTGATTCTATAAGTATATGTCTTCAAAATTGGGGAAGAAATGCGTCTAGAAAAAAAAGTCATTCGACACACTGAAAATGCAGTAGATTCTTAAGACTCAAGGCTTAAATGAGTGGGAAAGAGGTGGCTACAAAGAACAGCTTCCTGGGCCCGTTATGGAGAAACCAAAAGCATATGCAGATGGCTACCAGTATGCATCCACTGTCATGATGTCTTCGAGAAGTTACCCATTGATGACTCTACTAATTTTTGGTACCAGCATCTTGCCTTTTCACTTATTCCTGATCCTATCTTCCCCACGGTTGTGATCCCTTCCCTCTTTAGAAGCGCATCCTCCTTTGAGATCTTGTTGGGACTCTCCTAGAATGCTTCTACCGCTTGTGCGATCCACGCCAGCTGAAAACATCCATGATCGTATCCACTCCTTCGAAAGGGCCGTTGTGACGGAGGCCATTGACCTCGTTTGGAGGAGACAAGCTGAAGCTCAGACAGCTGATGGTTTTATTTAACTTTGCGTCCCTGAGCTAAGTGTATTGTGAGGCACAAAGCGGCCATCTGCCGCAGCTATTTAATACACGAGGGAATAAAATCCTAATGCACACACATTAGCCAGGGCTGTCCAGCTGGTGAGTGATGGAGCCAGGGCTCAGTGGGGGTTTAGACTGCAAGGCCTGCTCGCTCTTCTGGAGGATGAACCCCTAGGCTAGTCCCGAGTTAGGGGTGGAGGCTTAACTTCACTTATAGCTTATAGTTTAGCACTTTATGTTGTTAGATCCTGTGCCGCGTTTCTAGGAAAACAGAATAAAGGGGGTTGCCCCTGAAATAGTTTTCCTCGCAGAATTTATGGAAAAATAGCCTTGTCTTCGTTACATAAAAGCACAAAAATAGGCAAAAACCCCAGGATGCCTGGTCTCCATTACTCAAAAAAATGGGCAAAAACCCAGGGCTTAACTCGTTGTGTGGCACTTGTCTCATTTGGAAACGGGAGGGCAGGGAGTGAGAACAGGGAGGCTGTGGAAGCAGGTTCTGGGTGGTAAGGCAAGAGGAGCTAGGGCAGACACCCTTCACTCTTTTCCTTAAGGGATCAGAGTGTGGCTGTCAGTCAACACTGTTACTGCAAGAGATATCCAAGATAAATCAGCTCACACAGAGCAAATGCTGCTTTTGGCTCACAGTTTCAGATGTTCTGGCCCATGGCCACTTGGCTTCCCTGCTTTAGGTTTATGACAGGTTAGTACAATATGGTAGGAGCACATGGAAGGAAGCTGCTTACCGTAAGGCATGAAAGAGAAAGAAAGGGGCACACAAGGTCCCCGTATCCTCTGCAAGGGCACACCCCAGTGCCTAACATCCTTCCACTTGAACCCATATCTTTAAGGTCTTAACACATCCCAGTCACACTACAGGCCAGATCCCAACTTCTGATGATAGCCTCAGGGGTCTCATCCCAGATTCAACTGACCTACCATTTAGCTTCCGATTTAATCACTTTTTTTTTTTGTTTTTCGAGACAGGGTTTCTCTGTAGCTTTGGAGCCTGTCCTGGAACTAGCTCTTGTAGACTAGGCTGGCCTCGAACTCACAAAGATCCGCGCCTGCCTCTGCCTCCCAAGTGCTGGGATTAAAGGCGTGCGCCACCACCGCCGGGCCGATTTAATCACTTTAAAGGTCCCTCAAAACTTGCACACCCTAGGTTCACAGTCCCCTCTTCCTGCTCTGGTTTGGTTATAGTCTGAACATGCCTTGAGCCATCTTGTATTAAAAACCTAATTTCCACTGCAAGGCTTTAAGTAGATAGATAGAAACTTAACTCACTCTGGCATCTGAAATGGGGAGGTGTTAGAAGGAGATCAGGATTAGGTAAGGTCATTTGAAAGGAGTCCCATGACTAAAACCTGATGGGATAAGAACTGATTCTTTTGGCTGTTGCTAAGGGTTCAGCAGTCTCTCAGTGGGTAGGAACTGGAGATCACTGATGGTTAGTATTTGGTTTCTCTCCTAGCTGGTGGCCAGTCAGTGGCAGTTTGTCTTGTTTGTTTTCCCTCTTGTGTTTGTACAATTCTGGCCCACAAGACTTGTAAATATTAATTAGCTGAATCCCCACCACAACCGTGTGAGACACCATTTGACAGCTGGCAGGATGGAGGCTAATGGGGACGGTGAATTTCTAAAGGGGTCAAGTGGGTGGCAGATGGGATGAACAAGAGGACTAGGTGGATTGCTTTGTGTCACCATTTAGAGAAGAAAATTACAAATGAAAGACACTTTCTAGACCCGAGTGTAGTGCGCCATCCCCTGTGTGATGTTTTCAATGAGAATGTCCTCTCAACTCTCAGACATTTGAGTACTCACACCCTGGGTAGCTAAGGAGGTGTGGCCTTGCTGGAGGAAGTAAATCCCTGGGGCTAAACTTCCCTGTTTCAATCCCAGTCTGCTCACTCTGCTTCCTCCCTGGAAGGCTCACATGGCTTCACCATGTGAGCCGCTGCCGCTCGCTCCCTGCTCCCGTGCTTCCCTGCCATGGTAGGTTCTTACCCTTCTGGATCCCCAAGCCTGAATAAACCCTCCTTTCTTGAAGTTGCCTTGGTCATTGTGTTTTATCACAGCAATAGCAACTAATACACCATACTAAGGAGGAAAAAAATGTGCCGGATTGTAGTGAATCCACCAGGAAGAGGTTTGGATGAACTCCCTAGATACTGTTTACTCTGAGAAGAGGGGGTACACGGGGGGGGGGGGAGGTGATCAGCTCTCACTGATCACTCTGTGATGCTGATACTCCACTATCTTGTCTTCTCTTCCTTCCTTCCTCCTTCCCTTGCTCCTTCCCTCCCTTCCTCCCTCTCTTCCTCTTTTCCTTCCTTCCTTCCCCCCCCCCCCGTTTCTCTCATGTGTGTCTCTGTATGTGTTTGTGGTGTATGTGGTGTACATCATGTAAGTATGTGCACAGGTGCCTGCATCTGTGTGCACACACCAAGGCCAGAGGACGTTGGTGTTCTGCTCTATCCCTCTCCGCCTTCCTCCTTTGGGAGGAACCAGAAATTAGGCTGCCAGCCATGGGAATCCAGTGAACCTCCTGCCTCCAAACCCTCACAACAGTGGGATTCCAGATATTTGTGATGTTACATGTGCCTTTTTCTAAGGGTTCTAGGATGCAAATTCAGATCCTCAGACTTGTGTAGCAAACACTCGTACCCTCTGACTTGGATAGTTTTCTTCTGCTGCTTTATTTTCCTGTTTGTTTTTGTTGTCAATTTGACCCATGCTAGAGTCAGTTGAGAAGAGGAAGCTGAGAAAATGCCCCTTTTATATTGGCCTGTGTGCATGCCTGTGGGATATTTCTTGGTTAATGATTGGTGGAGGACTGAGCCCACTGTGAGTGGAACCACCCTGGGCAAGTGGTACCAGGGCATATAAGAAAGCAGGCTTAAAAACCCATAGGGAACAACCTGGTAGGCAGCCTTCCTCCATGGCCTCTGCTTCAGTTTCTGCCCTGACTCCCCTTGGTGATGGCCTGTGGCCTGAAAGCTATAGGTGAAACTGACTACTTCCTCCCCACAGTGTTTCCTCAGCAATAGAAACCCAGACTAGGACACTCAATGATTCACCTCTCCAGCCCTTGTCTTATTTATTTTTAACTTTCCTTTTATTTCATGTCCTACCTCCAGATCCCACCCATCTCCCCCACAATTCAACCCTCATCCCAAGATTAACACAAAATAAAATGTAAGGGAAAAGGGGAGGGGGAATGAAAAATCTCATCATGGGAGCCGCTGCAATGACACAATGAGTCACACGGTAAATCCTTTTACCCATACATTTTTACGTGCAAGCCTTCATGGCAAAGAATTACTGGTCTGGTTGAAGGCCCCTGGTTTCTCTTGCATCATCAACACTGGGCCCTCATTGGGACTCTTCCTGGACATCCAGTTGTTGCCCTGTGTCATGGAGATCCTGCAGCTTGGGTCAGCAGGACAGACCCACATCCTCCATGCTCTGGCAGATCGCAGATCAGGTGGGTGCTAGGTTGGGCCAACACAGAACCCTGGTTGTGGTTCAGGGTAGTTCCAGGATTGGTCAGCCAGCTAGCTCCTCCGTCTTTACCTCCAGGATGTGTTCACCAGCATTGCCCCAGCTAGCTCACTCTTTTCAGGAATGAGCAAGGCTCATTCTCCCACACCTATACCTTCAGGGCCAGCACTACTGTGCTGCCCAGGTGAGCTTAGAGTCCTATCTCCCAAGTGTTGCAGCTGATAAGGGGCAGGGACAGCTCTTTCGCCTGCCTCAGGTGTTGACGCGGGTGCATCCCTTCCCTGCCCATGCTGCCACATGACACATGAGTAATGGCATCAGTTCTCCCATGTTCAGAACATCAGGCTGGCTTACGTACACCTCCGCCATCAGAGTCAGCTCTGCTGTGTTGCCCAGGCAAAGAGAAAGGCCTACTTTCCTGAGTGCTGCAGCCGGTAAGGAGGAGGTCAGCTCACTTATCTGTCACAGGTGGTGAGGGACGAGGGGGTAAAGGGAGGCATACTGCTGCATGACGGGCAAATAATGAAGATAACTCTCCCACACTCACAACTCCAGGGCTGTCTCACCCACATCTCTGCTGACAGGTTTGGCTCTACCGTGTTGCCCAGGAGAGGTACAGGCCCTGTTCTACCAAGTGTTGCAGCTGATGGGGGACAGAGGCACCTCTCCCCCTCTTATGACCTCAGGACCAGCTCGCCCACCTGTCAGAGGCATTGATGGGGACAGAGCATCTCTTCCCATATAGCAAATGAGGGGCGGGGCCAGGTCTCCCTGTGCCCTGTCAACAGGGTCAGCTCCACTGTGCTGCCCCTGTGAAGAGATGCAGTATCCACTTCCCACTTTCTCCCGCAGCTGTTAAAGGGGTCAGCTCCCTCTCCAGCTGGAGGTGATGAGGCAAGAGGGCATCTTTCCTTCATCCCCAGCACCACACTGCAGACGAGGGAGGCAGCACCAGCTATGCCCCTCTCACGTCCTCAGGGCTGGCTCACTCATGCCCCTGTCTACAAGGGTCAGCTCTACTGTGCTGCTGAGGTGAGGCTGAGAACCCATTCTCCTGGGTGCTGCAGCTGGTGGGGGCTTGGGTCAGGTCCTCCACCTGCTGCAGGTGTCAAGGGTGAGGGAAAGAGGAGAGGGCATCTCTCCCTCACCCATGCTATTACATGGCAGACGAGAGGGACTTGGCCTCTCTCACATTCTTATACCCTCAAGGCCAGCTCACCCATACTCCTGCGAACAGGGTCAGCTCATTGTACTGCCCAGGCAAAGTGTAATGCTCTCTTCTGAGAACTTCAGTCAGCGAAGGGCTGTACAGCCCTATCCTCTCTGCCTTCATCAAGGTCACGGACCAAGTTATAGCCCTTGGCAGGAGCCCAGATCAAGACACCTGGCCCTGGGTAGCAGTATCATCACCATCTACATCAGCATCAGCTCATTCCTCACCTCCCTCTTTGAATCGGCCTCTCTTCCATGCCCCATGCACAGGATTCATTCTGCCTCTCTCTCTCCCCTCCCTCTCCTAGGCCTCTTTCTCCCTCCCTCATTTCCTCCCTCCCTCTCTCCCTCTCTCCCATATAACCATCCTGTACTCCCTCACTCCTAGCTGAGACTTACCCCTGCCAGTCACATGGCACAGCATGGAGCTGTTGCTGTGTAGTTCCACAACTCGAGTTCCCAGGCTGCTCCTTGGTTTTATTGTTTGTTTGGCTTGGTTTGGTTTTTAAATAGTAATCCTGTGATTTGTTTTTAAAGTTAAAAAACAAAACCCTTGCCACAAGAGGAAGGAGATGAAAATTTGCATAAGAACTCCTACTTCAGCGGTGTAGAAGAGAGTCAAGTGCAGAGGCCGGTTGGAAACATCTGATCGGTTCCTTATTTATAGTTCAGACCCCACTGAGAAACGAACCTTCTAGAGCAGCTGCCTTAGTTTGTGTTCTCGGTCCCCAAGCTTTGTTCCTGGGCTCTGATCATCATCCCAGACCGCAGGAAGCCACACCAACCACCTACTATCCATCAAACATTTACCCTGCATCCTTCTCCTCTGTTCTTCCTCTCAGGCTATTTGCAATGCGTGTCTCTTGTAGAATTGAGCAGCAGCCTCGGCTTCCATGTTCTCTAGCTTGAAGGATCTTCTTTTGCTTTCTAGCAGGAGTGGGGCCAGCTGCACCAGGCATCTGCCCTTCAGACACAAGAATGTTCTTTCAAAGCGTGTCATCTGGGACCTGAGCCTCAACATTTTACTGTCTCTTCTTCTAACATTCTCTCTCTTTCTAGCGAGAACTTGGCAGTTTCTGTTTTTAACCAGACCTGTACTGAAGATGAAGAGGAGCACATTTGATCTGTCAGCCAAATTTTCATTAAGTCAATGCTATGTGCTAGGCCCAGCTTCAATTTTTGGAGGGCCTATAGAAAATGGAGTTTACCATTTCAGATTTCTAGCAGTGAGGACTAGAATCAGAGAAATCTGAGCCACAGGAATCTCGGAGACCAACACCCCTTTGAACCACAGACCACGCAGTGCCATCATTTTGCCTGCTGATAGATAGCGTCATACCAAATACAGTCACATGCTACACAAGATGTTTAGGTCGACAATGGGCTGCATAGTCAGTGGTGCTTTCAGTGTTTCCATCACTGAGTGATGTCACCACTGTCTCCGTTTATATAATTCTAAAATGCTTGTGCAAAGCCCAGAGCAGTAGACACTGTGAGACCAGATCCTCACCGCTAAGTGGAACACCAGTCAGCAGGACCTAACTTTTATTGTAGAGAACTCATGCCAAGTAGCCATTCCCTCCCTCACTCTCCCTTTGAAGTCGAGTTTGTCAAACTGCTGTTGTGCCCTCTGTGACGTTGTGACCCTCCCCCGCCCCATTGGATAAAGAGCCTGGTCACATAATCCACTGTGGTCAAGAAAATGTGAAGCTGAGTGGCCTTTGCCATTTTTTCAGCAGGATCCACAAGCTACTGCGTGGCTCTGCTTCCACTTCTTTCATCTGCCACTACATCCAAACATCTAAAGCCAGGTCCTCGCCAAATCCCTAAACATAGAGCATGGGGAATAGTGCTCCTGGCAATGTGGGAATAAAACACACCAGGAAGGAGCAACTCAGCTCTTAACCCTGGGGAGATGTTGCCCCACACACACACTGAGGACGGTTCCATTTATGGTTTTCCAGATGTGTGAAGGTGCAAATCCGGAAGCCCTACTGGAGAAGTACACCCCATATTTAGATCTTTCCACAGGCTAGCCATCTGTGATGTGGTCCTTCTCTTGGTGCTGAGTAGCAGCAGTGAGCCACAGCTTCCTCCCGCTGCCACGTGCTGTTCTGCAAAGTTAGGCCGATGAGTAAGTTGGATGAAGTCGCTGACATATTGGCTTGTGTACTTCCAGTTTCAACGTGTTTATTGGATGATGCCTCCTGGCAAGTTGAGCATCATCTTAACCCAGTGAAGACGGTAATAAAGCAGAAACCCATGAGTGGTTCTCACCCAGCTGCTCTGTCACTTGCAGGGAGCACAACACTGGATGCTTGGAGTGAGCAAAATGTGCTCACGACTGCTCCCTGGTTTGCTCACGCTCTACCTCCCCCTCCAAACCAGATGCTTGTTGTAGCCCCAGTGTAGTTCAGTGGAAAGACACTTGCCCAACATGCAAGAGGCCCTGGGTTCAGTCCCTGCCACCTCTGCACAGGTACATAGCCTTTCATCTTGTTTTCTCTGGTTGGGCTTGTCAATGCAATTGCCCAGTTTAATTAGCAGCTAAAAGCCAGTGAGATGCAAGGTAAAAGGATGAGTATTTATTCTTTCTAGTCAAGGTAAACTGGACGCTTTGACAAGATGGAAGAGAGGCAGATCATTCCAGCACATTACTGCAGGTGAGACACTAATGCAATGCTCAGGAAAATGTCGTGAAACAGATTGCTTGTTTTCTCACAACATTTTAAAGAGATCTAAATAAGGAATCTGGAGTGGAGACTTCTGATAACCTCTTTTTGCAAGAAGGAAGCAAAGAATTCTCACCAGGACCATCAGCCAAAAGAAGGCTTTTGGTACCACATCAGAGCAGTGGCAAAAGGTTGGATGTTCTGGCACATGCCTCTAATCCTGCTCTTGGAAGACTAAGCAAGAGGACCCTAGTTCAAGGCCAGCCTGAGTTACAAAATGTATGTTACAAGAAGTATGCAGTGGTGTGTTTTAATGGAAACATCTAAGGTGTGTGTATATGTGTGCGTGCAAGTATGTGCGTGTGTGTGTGCGTGTGTGTGTGTGTGTGTGTTAATTTTTAAAGACTCCCCTCTTTGGGTAATTTTCAGAGAACAGGCTCACAGCTGAATAAGGATAGGTGGGTCAGATGGTGTTATGAACTATCTCTCTCTTACACAATAGAAGATCTATGTCCAGAGACATGGCCCTCTGGTCCTTTGCTGTTGGAGGTGCCTATTCCCAACTGGTGTGACCCAGTAGCATTATCCGGTGTTATTTCCATCCTGAATATCAGCACAGGTCAGGGATGTTCCTCTTGAGAAACCTGCAACTGAGCCGATAGGAGCAAAGATACTCTAAAGAGAGACGCTGTGCCCCTGCTTGGCTATCAGATTATTGAGACAATGAACCTCAAGGAATTGGAACGTTCCCCAGGAATCTCCTGCTGGGGAATGGAAAGGCTGTGGTTCTGGTGTTTGCAAGAGGAGGCTTTTGTCATAGGACGAGATTTCCCATAGTCCAACAACTTGTCAGACCTCAGTGTGGGAGAGCCTGGAGTCCAGACAATGGCCAGTCGGTGATAGGCCAGACCACACTTTGAACAGGCCCCCTTAGTTATGTATACCCCTTGTCCTCTGCTTAAACCTAAAACTCACATTACATCCTAAGATAGACTCCAGATGCTTATAGAGCCTCTTTATTTGTCCCTTTCCCCAATGTGGTCATTAAATAAGTTTCATTTATCTGGTTTTACCATCATTTTTCTCTTTAATTGGCCTATTGAGGATGGGTGACTGAGCCTAGCTTGTTAGAACTGCAAAGGTCTAGACTTTAACCTGACAGCTCTGGTAACAAGTCCTCAGGGTCCAGGTGTTTCTGCAACCCAAGGGAGTAGGAGCAAAAGGCTCTCTTGACCCAGACAACCTGCTTCTGCTGCTGTGCTGCCAGGACCAGAGAAAAACTTTCTAGAAACCCTAGGATTGGAGATAGTATGCTAACTGTCTTCTTCCACCTCATACCAGAATAAAACAAAATAATTAATATAATGATAATCCGCAGCCAGGAATAATAAAGCAGAACTCTCAATTTTCCCTGAATAATTTCTTCTATGTGCTTTGATGATGATTGTAAAAGTTTTCAAATAATATATTTCCCCTTTGTCTTTTTCCTGATGTCCCTGTACTAAGACCTCTAAAGTGGCCCTCCCTGACTGTACCTACCAAAGGTCTAGGAGAGAGTGAACCTCATGTTGAATGGATATCCTCAGTGTGCCTGAAGGCTCCAATAGCCTGCTTCCCCATGGCCCACGGCTGTCTTGGCCATGCTCCTTGCTCACAAGAGAGTGATAGGAAAACAAATTTTTTAATAATTTGTTTTGGCTGTGCATTGTCTGATCCTGTTCATCAAAGCAGAACCCCAGTCTAGAATTTAAGTCTTCCTTCACTCTTTTGCAGTCTTGTGGGGAAGCTTTTGACATGTTCATCAATCTTAATCTTCTTTATTTTTAATTGAAAAAGAATTTTTTTTCCTACAATGTATTCTGATCACACTTTTCCCCTCCCTAATTCCTCCCCATTGCATAAACTTTAGAGAACATGACTGCTTCATGGTATGGTTAAGGGGAAGGTTTTTATTGTAGATAAGAGAGAAAGTACAGTCAGAGGCCTCTGGAATAGTCCAGAGCCAAGAGAGAAGGAACTAGACTGAACATGGCCAGCAGACTGGACCTGACCACTGATATCTGTACGAGGGGGGGGGATAGCAGGAGACAGAAAAGAGAGAAAATCTAGGGAGAGCTGCAGAAGCAGAGCCCAGAGTGAACACAGTGAAAATAGTGGGGTTATAGGGAGATCACAAAGCTGGGGTGAGGGAAGTCTCTGCACCAGAGGGAGTTTAGGGTAGGGAAGGAGGTGAGAAAGCTAGTGTGGACTGGGAAATGTGTGGCAGGGACTTGTGATAGACACTGAAGGAGCCTGTAGGTCACCGTGAGCTAGTGTGGACTGGGAAAAGCGTGGCAGGGACTTGTGATAGACACTGAAGGAGCCTGTAGGTCACCGTGAGCTTGTGCGGACTGGGAAATGCGTGGCAGGGACTTGTGATAGACACTGAAAGAGCCTGTAGGTCACCGTGAGCTTGTGCGGACTGGGAAATGCGTGGCAGGGACTTGTGATAGACACTGAAGGAGCCTGTAGGTCACCGTGAGCTTTGAGATGCTGATATGCAGCACAGGTAGCCATATGTCCCTTCTGCCAGAAATCAGGGAAGTGGCTCCTTTTGACAGATGGGAACTAGTTTTACAAGTTCCTGAGGAAGACTGGCTTTTATCTAATCAAGAGAAATCCTTCTGCAGTCCGGTTTGAGCTGACTAAATGGACTGCTTTTGGGGGGTTGGGAAGCTGGAGTTTCCTTTGGACCTAACATCCACCTCCCCGCCTCCATAGCTCCATGCCCTTTCTTTCTCTCTCTTTAAAAGAACCAAAAGACAAACAAGGCTAAATGCCAATAAGTCTGGAATCGGGGGATAAACTTCTTCAAAGGAAGATTCTGCAGATAGAATCCTAGAGGGTAGACATGCCCAAGTTTTCTGGCTTAACCCAGCAAACACTTAGGTATCATTCTAGCTTAGTCTGTTTATCTTGCTAACAAGAAAACGACTGAAGCTTGTTAGTTTATAAACCAAGGAAGTTTATTTAATTGTGAATCTGGTAGCTATAGTTTACAAACAGCTAGGCATTAGCATCCCAAACATGAATTCCTGGCTCTTACACACAGCAGAAAACAGGAAGGAAACGAACCATTTAGCAGAAGAAACTAAAGGGACTAGGTAGCCTCAGCGTATAACATCACCCTCTGAAGATTAACTCTGTCCTTGAAGAATGAATTACCTTAACTAATCATTTTTATGCAGTGGTGACAGAACTCACTTCCACTGGATCCGTCTTTCTCAAGATCTACCTCTCTTCATTCTGATACACTGTGACAGCTTAGAACTCATGCCTCTTTAGAAGGCATCTTAGGGTTTCTTTAGCTCTGACAAAAACACCGTGACCAAAAGCAGCTTCAGGAAGAAAGGGCCTACTTCAGGTAACAGTCCTTCACGGAGGGAAGTCAGGAGCTAAGCGGGGTGGGGACATGCGGACAGGATCTGAAGCCCAGGCCAGGGAAAAATATTGCTGACTGTCTTGATCCCTATGGCTCATTGAGCTTGTTTTCTTACACAAGTTAGAACCACCTGCCCAGGGGTGACCCGTCCCATAGTGAGCTGGGCCCTCCCACATCACTGGTGAAAAAATGTTTTCAGTTGAGATTTCCTCTTCTCAAATGAATAATATCTAAGCATTTTGTGGGACTTCTCGAGGCCTTCCGTGGTACTAAATATAAAGAAACACTTAATTCTTGCATGAATCAAGAAACACAACTAGCAGGAGATGCATGGCCTTTCCAGGGACTAGAGACTCTCTCCCTCCTGTCTGTATAAATGCATCCTTTCCGGCCACAGAGTGCCGTGAGTGGAGGGAGTGGGCTGTAACTCGGAAGGCAGCATGATTCTGTTTAACAAATGAAGGGACAATTACAAGATCTAACCATCTCCAGGCCCTCCTCTTCTGCAGAATCAAGGAGGATGCTCCTTGTTTCTGATACCCTAGAGGCAATGATTAGGTAACATGAGATGACTTGGAAAGAAAACTAGCTACAAAGCAAGGTTTTGGCTCTTTTGTAAGGAATAGACCTAATGTATGTAACATATCTAGCTCCTACGCGTACTTAGTGATATCATCAGCAATAGGGTTCCATTTATCTTCTGGTTTGAATGGCCCTAACTAAGGTGTTTCTTCTCGGGAGCTAAGAGCTCAGACTCTGATGTGAAAGCTCTCATTTATTAGTGCTGGTGGCATCACAGGTATCAAAGTCAATATTTGGTACCCTAGGATAGAACTCTTTGACTTCTAGGCACATGCTGCCCGGTCCAAGTACAGCTTTTCTGTGTCCATTCGTGCCTCCTCATTCATCCGAAAACTTCTAGGCAGCTGCATGAATTCACAGCCCACAACATTGACCCACCCATTCAATGTTCCAGAAAGGGGTCGGTCTCCTCAGCAGCGGGAGGGAGGGGGTCTCTCGCCCTATGGTTGCTCTCCAGCCCACTGGATTCTTAGATCCACTGAAGAAGCGGATGTTTTTTTAATATTCAGTACCACATCTGGCCTCAAAATATCCCACCAAATCCTCGGGATTCGCAACGGTTTGAAAAATAACCACTGTGTAAATTGCTGAGGCAAAATAACAGTGCTTGCCCAGAGTCATGGCAGAAGTCTGGTTGGATCTGGCATGTGCACATGCCTCAAGCCTGTTCTAGTCACAATTAATACAAGTTTCCCTCACTTCTCCACATTTTTCCACTGCAAATCAAATTTTCACACAAATTTTGGCAGAGACCAACTCACTCCAAACTATCGGTCAGGGAGGGCAGTTAAAATGCCACTGTGGTTGTCCCGAGGAGAAAATAGGTTCTTTGGTCAGGTGGCAGTGATGTGAACAGAAGGAGCAGAGATCTGGAAATTCAGGAAGGGTTGTGTGTGTTGCTGATGGATTGGATGTGCCTGGGGAGAGTCAAAACTTGATGTTGAGAGCCTTGGGCTCAGTCCCCTTTTATCAAACACCTTGCTTTCCACTGTCACATTTATATGTCAGCAGAGGTATCTCTAGCCCCACACAAGGAGAAATTCAACTCAGCACGATGGACTCATGATGTGTTCACAAATGCAAATATGGTATGTGGAGAGGCTTTTTTGGCCCAGGGCTGGCACCTCCCAGGCTCGTAGTGATGCTATGTGTCCTGCAGAGACTTGGAGGCAGAAAGGAAAAACAATGCAAACTAAATTATTTAGACAGAACATTATCATCAAGAAAATGTTCCCACCGGATGACTCTTAGAGCCCACATGCCACCCCGGGGGCTTCCGACCTACAGCAATTCTAAAGGAACGTTTCTTTTTGTCTTTGCCAGAGAAAAAGGAATCACTTGGAAGCTTTTCCTTTTACTTCCTTTGCTGCCACATGTTTTGGTATCAAGGCACAAGGCAGAGGAGGCTCTCTGGGGAAGAATGATTCATTCTGCAACCACAGACATGGGTCACTCCAAAAAAGCCTCTTGACAAATGCCCACATATTTTTGCAGCCTCCCTGAAAGGGACTGCAGTGCTTTGAACTTGGTCTATCAACCTTTGTTTCCGCTCTGGGTCACAAGCAGAGTCCCGTGGTGTGGCTCTTGTGAGCTCCGTGGAGAGTCACCCTATAACAGACAGGCATTTCCTTTCTCTTCAAAGCCTTGCCCGAGTCTCTACCCATCCCTTCCTCTGTTCCTAATGCTATTGCTTCCGTCATCAGCACCACTTTCTTCCACGTAGGAGAGGAGAGAGCCTGCTCTCCAAACGCTGAGTTCAACAGCATTCTTTTGTCCAAACTGTGATCAGAAGCTGTAAGCCACTGAAGGTGTTTTTAAACCACAGATCCCCAAACCCCACCCCGATTACACTAAACTGAAACATTTGGGGTGAGACCTTGACACCTGCCCCCCAGTTCACTTTTCTATGTGGCACATCCAAGGGAAAGAGTGTTAAGTGCTCATCGGAAGGAAGCCTCCCTGGACACAAGCTGGAACCCATTACCTTTATCTCTTCAAGCAAAAGTCCTTTCTGTGAAATGAAGAAATGGGTCAAGCTGATGGACACTCCTTCTAGTCCTAAGTTTTATGAATGTCCACATCTTTCTTGATATGTGAATTTTGCCATTACATTTTGGCTCATCACTATTTGCTTGTGAGAAGGATAATACATCCTTCTACCTAGTGACTCACAGTGAAGCTACTTTTCTCCCAAGACTGGAGAATTAACTGGAATGGTACAAAAATGTGTTCCACATACCTCAGTTTCTTATACAAATAATATTTATTATTGAAGATTATTAAATTAGGGAATGATAAGTAAATATTTCCGGAGGTTAATTCTAAATAAATGTTTTTGTTTAAGTAAGTCATTGAACTTTACTCATTTAAAGGAAGAACATCTCTGATTTGGTAGGTTCATCCCCTTTGACATTGCATTCTTAAGGATCAAGGAATGACAAACAGACAGTAAAGGATGTCATGGCCATCACAGAAACATGGGAATACTTTTGATGCTATTACAAGAGCCAGTTCATGTGATCCTCACATTTGACCAGTCATGGCCTCCTGCAGGTGAGGAACTAAGTGAAAATCAATCTCAATCCATATGGACAGGATGTTCTAGAAACCGGAAGGACACATACATTGTCTTTCCAAAAATGTCTTCTCACTTCTCCCCCAGGTAGAAACTTTGTAGCGGGCCATTGCTGTCTGGATCTGTGTCTGACTCTCGCTTTGGCTGCATAGGTGTGATGAAACACCTCTGCTCATTCGACTGTCCACTGAAACAACAGAAGGGGTAGACTTCCTAGTTCCTGCTCTTACTTTGAGCGAAGCAGGCAGAAGAGATGTGAACAATATCCAAAAGTTACATTCCTCACTTATTCCTTCTTGACTTTTCAGTGGTTACGTGGAGATTTGGCACCATCAACACTTTAAAGTGGGTTTCTTTCATAGCATAAGCATTGCTTCACAGTTTTTCATGTCACTTTAAAAACCATTTTCCAGTTTGTTGATTTCTTCTGTGCCTTAGCCTGATTTAAATGTACAAAATTTACATTGAATTGCATTAGATCTTTGGAATACTTATAAAATATTGGTTATTAAATAACCTTTAATATTCAATATGCTGTAGTTCAGCACATAAACTGAAATATCTAGATTCTCTACTATAGGGTTTTACATATTTTGTCATAATAAACTTGAAAAATATTTTATATATATATGTAAAATAGAAGTGAAAGCAATTTATTTCTATTTTATCAGCCAAACAAAGGGAATTCTACATATTATGTATATTAAAAGTTACATCACTTTTAGGCAATCTATGTGTAATACTGGACACTTATGATAAAATATATGCTTGAGAGAGATGATTCAGCACTTAAGAGCACTGAATGCTCTTCCAGAGGACCGTGGTTCACTTCCCAGCACCCACATGGCAGCTCACTGCAACTCCAGTTCCAGAGGGACCTTCTTTTGGCCTCCACAGGCATACATGCATGTGGTACACAAACTACATGCAGGCCAAACACCCACTCATCAAATAAAAATAAATAAATCTCAAAACCTATGATAAAATATGATGAATATTCATTCTTACTCCTGAGTCTCCTAGCTAAATATGTGATGAAGATACTGTCTAGCTTTAGGCAGTGGCTCATTTCTTGAATTTTATTTTTTTTCTGAATTTCATTATTGTAATTAAATTAAACTTTGCACCACATTTGTTGATACTTCTTAAAGTTTTCCTTGAGTGATTTGGCGGCTATCCAAATGATGTGATTTGTCACCCACAAATGAACTGGTAGTTTTCAGTTTTCCCAGAGGCCTTTTGTGAAGCAGTAATTACAAGTGACTTTGAAGCATTGTGAAAAACAATTCTTGCATGTATTTTTATTTAAGGGCAGTGAGATTGGCAATTTGGAAAATAAAGGGTACATTTCACAGCTGACATTTTATGTGCATTCCAAAAATGTTTCAACCCTTTTAAGTGTGCTAGCTTTATTACAGAAATTAAAGACGAGCCATGGGGCTTTGAAAGCACAATCCACTCAAAACTAAAACTACATCTGTGTGAGCGTGGAGATAGATTCTTCCAAGAACAGCTAGCCAAATTTTAATCCTTAAGAACTGTTCACTTAAGGCTACAGTCAAATATTGATTTGTTTCCTAACTGGTGAGCATCAGGTTCACAGCCTTGAAAATTCTAAGCATTTTCCCACTGGGCAAGGTCCCCAGCTTGTCACGCCCTCTTTTGAAGAGCATTCCTTTAAGTAAATCATCCTGTTAGCATCAAGTAATAAAGACCTTTCCTTTGTTATGTTCCAATATTTCATGCTAAACTAAAAATTGTCTCTTTCTTCTGGTTGGTTTCTTCTGTGTTTTACTTAGTCTGACTCAAATATGTAAAATTTGCACTGAATTGTGTTAGACTTTTGGATGTATTTTAAAATATTGGTAATGAAATAACCTTTCGGATTAGGTATGGTGCATGTCAGCACAAACCCAGTTACAAACTGAAATATCTAAAGTTGACATTTATATATTGGATTGCCATAATAAACTTGATGATGTAGGATATCCTTCTGTATATGTGTTGCTTTTATTGGCTAATGAGGAACGTCATTGCAGCCTTTGGCTTAGCAGAGTAAAGGCAGGTGAGAAGCCTGAGCAGAGAGAACAAAAAGGCAGAGTCAGGTCAAATGCCAGCCAGCTAGCTGCCGAGGAAACAAGACCTGTAGAAAATGAGGTAATACCATGGCCACGTGGCAATATATAGACAAATAAAATGGGTTAATTTAAAATGTAAGATCTAGCTACGAATATGTTTGAGACATCAGCCAAACGTTGTAATTAATATAGTTTCTGTGTGGTTATTTGGGTCTGGGTGGCCAGGAAATGAAAGCACAGTCTCTGTCTACAACATGTAATTGTATATATAAACAAAAACAGAAGTGAAATATCTTAACATAGTTTATTTTATTGGTGAAAAAAATGTGATTTTATATACAATGACCTTAATATGAGGATAAATTATAACAATAATATCTTTTAAGTATGAAACTACTTATATAAAACAAAAAACCATATAAAATATTATTAGCACATGAATTTCAACATTTATTTATTTCTATGTGTATGAGTGTTTTGCCTGCATGTATGTATGTGGACATGTGTGCAGTGACTGTGGAGACCAGAAAAGGGTGTTGGATCCCCTGCTTCTGGAGCTATAGGTCTGCTGTGAGCTGCCATTGGGTGCTGGGAACTGAACCTGGGTTTTCTGAAAGAGCAGTAAGCAATCCTAACTGCCGAGCCAGCTCTACAGCTCCCAGCATTTTAACCTGTCCTTGACAATTTCTTTTCTTTTATGTTTTATACCAGGTTATTCCATTTTATGTGTTATAACGGCCTCTCTGGAAAGAGCTGAGGATATTTTGTTATTGTTGTCCTTTTTTTCTCTTTCTTTGTATTTTAAAGTGGGGTCTGGTGTAGCTGGTCTTGAACTTACTATGTAACCAAGGCTGGTCTCCACCTTCCAAGTTCAGGTATTACAGACATGTAGCATAATAACCACCAATTCTCTAATGCAGATGCATTTGTGATAAACATATGCAGATAAATATTTCAAGACAGATATTTGACAAGCATATGACTAGCCCCATATGAACTGTTTTCATATTACAATTATCAATGAAACAACAATCGGGATTATAGGCTATGCTCCAGATATTGTCCATTTGTCATCTAAAGGCATATTATTTTTATATTTTAGGGTATTTGAGGCAATATGTAGAACAGAGGTGAGCAGTTATGTTTTGAATTTTGGCAGCTAAGTCACTCTTCCTTAAATATCCAGTGTGGGCCGGGCTGTGGTGGCGCACGCCTTTAATCCCAGCACTCGGGAGGCAGAAGCAGGCAGATCTCTGTTAGTTCGAGGCCAACCTGGGCTACAAGAGCTAGTTCCAGGACAGGCTCCAAAGCTACAGAGAAACCCTGTCTTGAAAAACCAAAAAAAAAAAAGAAAGAAAGAAAGAAAAAAGAAAAGAAAAAGAAAAAATATGCAGTGTGGCAGCAGTAAAGACAGCAACTTCACAAGGAGGTCCAGAGAGCCTGTTGAGCAACTCTCACAGTCACTGGGATGGTGGCCATCTGGTTTCCATGGAAGGGCTAATACAACACAAATTCATCTTCTTCACAATAGTGGAGAATCAAGGTGTGACAGGGTTGGTTCCTTGAAGGACTGACTCTCTTCCCTAGGGTAGATGGCAGCCTCCAGGCCAAGGCCTTAAGTTCTTTCTATTTGAATGGATACAAATCTCTTCTTCTAAGGACAGCAGTGACCCTGGATTAGGGTCCACTGCACCTCACAATAGCTTACTTAGGGTTCCAGACAACGCATTTCCATACCCAATCACATTCTTAGATACCTGAAG
Organism: Dicrostonyx torquatus; assembly: GCA_028555095.1. Taxonomy (NCBI): domain Eukaryota; kingdom Metazoa; phylum Chordata; class Mammalia; order Rodentia; family Cricetidae; genus Dicrostonyx; species Dicrostonyx torquatus. Next base: position 4,635,093 of record JAQHUG010000091.1, on the reverse strand, counting down.
TTAAGATTTCAACATGTAAATTTTGAGGGGTGGGACGGTGATACGGTTCAGCCCATAACAGTGAGCAAGCATACAATTTTGCAGAATGACAAAATCGACCATTTTATGTATGAACAAGTTGATACCCCAGAGGTAAGGCTCAACTACATTTTAATTTGTGCCTGAGCTAAGAATTTCGGTTATAGAAACTTGGTCTCCAGCTACCAAGATGGTTGAGCTGGTTAAAAGGCAATTGTCACTGAATTTGACCCCCAGGACACACATAGTAAAAGGAAACTAGCATCTCTTACAAATTGTCCCCTGACTTGTACACTTGTGAGTGCACATCCGCACACACTGGCACATACTCGCACACAAACATATAAATACAAAAATTGTGATAAAATTAATTACAAATTTGATTTTAGTTTCTTTTCTGGTGGTTGAGCAAAATACTTTGACAAAGGCAACTTAGGGGAAAAGGAGTTTATTTGGGTGTCACAGTTCCAGGTTATAGCTGGAACACAGTTCTATGGTGGGACAGTCACTGTGGGGGAGCCCATAACAGATGGTCACATCTGTCCACAGTATAAAACCAAAATCAAAGCAGGGAGTTCTGCTCACTGGCACAGCTCCCTCTCCCTTTTTCACTCAGTGCAGATCCCAGTATGTGACATGGTGTCCCACATAGAGGACAGGCCTTCCAATCTCAGCTACTGCAGTTTAAAAAAATCCCTCAAAGGCATTCCCATGGGGCAACCTAACCTGGATAAGCCCTTATTTAGACTCCCTTTCCGAGAGATTCCAGCTCCTGCCAAGTTTGCAATTAAAATGAAACCTTACAATCTTCAGGCAGATTTAAATCATCAAATAATCACTTGTTATTCTATTACTTCCTTTTCTTCTCCCTCTAATAAAACGCTTAACAAGAGCTGCCTAACCAGGGAAGGTTTGGCTTGGCTCACAGTTTGAGGATACACAGTCCCTCACAGCAGGAAGCTATGGCTGTAGGAGCAAGAGGCACCCATTCTCAGGGAGCCCCAGTCAGGAAGCAGTAGTAATGAATGCAGATGCTCAGCTTAATCAGCTTGCATTTTGTTTCCCTACTTTGCATTTAGCACATGTGATGGCGATGCCCATATTCGGGGTGTGGCTTTCTTCCTCCTTAAACCTCTCTAGAACACCCTGGTCATTCCAGATTAAATCAGCTTGACCGTGTTATTTACAGTCACAAGACTGCTTTAATCAACTTTGTTATATCGTATTTTTCTTAAGCTCCATTGAGAAAACTTTTCCTCAACTTTAAAGACACTTAGATATTTTATTAAAAGTTAATTTGATGAAGTGTTCTGTTTATTTCACTCTACCTAATTGTGTGTCCTAATTACCCATTAATATATAGATTGCCTAGGCTGTAGTGATTTGATAAGTTTTCTAGTAAAATAAAAACACAGTCATAAAACACTATTAAAACAGTATTTGCTCAAAACCCTTGTTGGTTCTGAGGCAAGCCTATTGCATATATGGGAAAACACCATCAAGTCTGGGGGAATCAATTCATTCCTCTACAGAATGTGTGAGTGACATTATTTTAGGTGACAACTGTTTGAATCACGGGATGGTCAGCGTTCATTGCTGCCTGCCTTTGTCACCTGTACTCTCTGAACAGTGGGCTGGGGTGGCATGTGCGACTTCTACTGTCTCCTGCGGGAGGATAGGATGGGCTCAGCCTGGCGAATATAGTTTTACATTTTATGTATTTATTGGGAGTATGTGTGTAAGCATGCATGGGATGCATGTTGAGGTCAAAGGACAAACTGTAGGATTTTGTTCTTTTCTTCTAATGTATGAATCATCAAACTTGGGTAGTAAGGCTGGCAGCAAGTGTTTTAACACATCCTGATGGATTATAGTTGTTTTTTTGTTTTGTTTTGTTTCTTTTTTTTTTCAGAATAACCACAGATAATGCTAGAATTCTGATGTACTGGTTTCAATGGGTATTAGTATAGAGAGCACACCATATCTGACCCTAAGTTAGTCCATGCTGTGTAATACGGTGATTTTATGTTTTCTTCGGGATGTGCCTTCTCCTGGGACACTCTATTTTATAGTCTGCAAACAGACTCCATTTTGTAGGTGTAGCTTGGTGGACACAGTAAATAACACCATCAGTTTGGCACCACTCCTGAGGTTGACGTGTAACTCGTTCCTAAAAGTAGAAGGAGGGCCACACTATAAATTTATGTTTATTGAGACTATGGAAGCAAATGATATCTTATTATCCCAGTAGAAAAGCTGGGGCTTGCAGGGCACACCAGACTAAAGAGAAAATAAAACACCCTCACTTGGACCCCTTAAAGGCAAGGACACAACACAAACGTGTCATGTGACAACCCAAAGTGTGGCATTAAGGAATGGAGGGTCAGGCAGAGACCTGACCCTTCCAAGGACTTCAGCTCAACAGCCCCTATTGTTAATGTGGCCTCTTTGAATCACCACCACCCTCCGCCCCTTTGTCCGCTCACCTGCCGATTTGTTTATTTAAATCCCACTGTGCAATGTGATTTGATTCCAAGGCTTATCTCAGCTCTGACCCAGCAGCAGCAGCAGCAAGGGTAGCAGCAGCACCCCACAAACCTCCTAGGTTGCTATCTTGTTCTTCCATCCTCAAAGGCACCTTAAATTCTGCTTCTCAGGCCTCTCTCAGAGTCCTTAGGCCACACTGCAGCCTTCTTAACCCTCTGTGGCCTACCAACACAAATCCACAGAACTGTTTACCCTGTGACGTGTGGTGCGTGATCTGAGAATTAATGCTAGTAATTAAGATGGAAACGAAGGCACCTGTGTTTGCTTTGGCTGGTTATCAAGGAAAGGGAAATTACCGGCCAAACGGCTGTCAATGCAACTGCTGTATCTTATATATTTGTGTTCTCAGGTAATCTGACATTTTAGAAAGACATTTTAGATGGATATACATACATATCCATCTGCTTCTGATACATACACGCATCACAATTAGCTTTATTCATTCGGGTTTAAGTGGTTCTCAACTTTTTGCCAAGAACTTTCTGTGTATAGCGGGAGTGGGGAAATCTTGCTTCCCTGGTTAGCCATGCTCTTAACTGCTTAGAAATCATTGCCATAGAACTCATATGGACTCAAGGACATAATCAATTCTCAAAAATGCCTTACCATCTTGGAAAGAAGAATGGCAAGTGAAGTAAAAAGTACCTTGGGGAAACTGGCAGCTGTGCCGAGTTTCAGGGATAAAGGGCGTGGTGCCAAGTACCCAGTGAGCATTCTCAGCTGGCAGAGTCAAGAAGCGTTCTGAATCACTGATTGTCAACCTACCTGATACTGTGACCCTTTCATATAATTCCTCATGTTGTGGTGATCCTGAATTATTTTTGTTACCACTTCATAACTGCAAATTTACTACTGCTACAGATTTCTGATGCTCTTAGGTGACCCCTGTGACCCTCCCCAGAGGGGTCAAGACCCACAAGTTGAGAACCGCTGCCATGGATATTTGAGGGAAGTTAGGAATTTGTAGGACCAGCCATAGATGGTTACAGGAGTTGGCCAGTACAGATGTGCACAATCCAGTCTGTGACAGCTAGCTAGGCTTGCTCTGCAAATATCAGAAGGGCCTGTGCGCCGACAGCTAAGACACACTCAGAAAAACCCTTGTCTGTGTGTGACTCCCTTTAGGGACCTCAACCTCCTAGCATTAAGGAGGGTCTGTAAATATTAAGAGGAAAATATTAAAATTAAATAATAGTTCCAACTGAGAGCCTCTAAGTAGCACGATGAAATCACTGTCTTCTGCTCTGAGATGAAAAATCAGCCCTTTGTCCGGTGCGTGCACACTTTGAAGGCCACATTGTCACTTGGTGTCTCAGTTACTTACCTGACTGCTATGGATGGCATCCCAGGATGTGTGTTCAGGTAATTTGACCTTGCTTAACAACGTCCCAAAGCACACGAGTGGCAACGCTGGCAACTTTGTCATGGTGTGTCGTACTGAAGGACTCCTCTGTCTCCCAGTTAGCAACTGGCCTCTATGGCATGCTATCCACCCATTACCAAGTGTGCCCATGTCTGTAGCAGAGAGCCATGTCAAGAACTGGTGAAGAGTCCCCACTTACACAGACATGTTTGAACTGTCAACACTGGGATTTCTGATCCCGTAATCGGGAGAAGAAAGATACAGAGCAAATATCAATGTCAGAAGATAGGTTTGTGATTTTTTTTGATACTCCTTAAAAAATATTTAACTCTTCCCAATAAGGATAAACTGCTTCATTGCTCAAGATAGGAGCCGTTTAACCTGTGAAAAGACTGTCATGAAGTGAGCGGTCTACTTCCTTAGGTTACAGGAGGCTTGACCCCTCCAGTGCATGAGCTGGCTTGTCATTGTATCTCTCCTTAATACTTGCTAGAGGAGTCAGAATTAGTCTGGGGGAGGCAGCCCTTTTGGGCCCACTTTCAATTATCAGAAGATTTAGCAGCCAGGGATAGGAGCTTTGCTCATCCTAGCTGCCCTACAACCCCCGGGTTCATCCCTTTCATCCCTTTCTAGACATCCCCCGTCTCAGTATGCCACACTGCACGGGCTAAATAAACCCGTAAATCTAGCTTTTGTGTCTAGCTAATCCTTTTATTTCCTAAATCTTACTTAATCAAGACGGCTTCCTTTCATCTCTCCAACTGTCCACTGGGTCATTCTCACAATCTACCACCAGGACTTACAAGCCCAGATAGATTTGAAAAGATTCCCATAGTCTCCTGGACTCTCACTAGACCCCAGGGTCCGGTAACACCTGCCAAGAGCCACTGCTGGGATTCTTGTAGTAAAATCCTGTACAGGGTCATATGGGGAAGTCACCTCCTGCAGCCAACTCAATAACCGGTCCATTCTGACACACTCCGTGATCAAGGGAGGAAAAGGGCATAGCTCTGGTCTCTGAAACACAAGGCTACTGTCCAAGGACAAAACCAAATTAGGTTCAAGGAAACAGCAAAGAGTCAATTCATATTAAGTGAATTTGATTTTTATTTGATTGAAGTGAATATGAGTTTGAGGTTTGGGGTGGCAATAGGCAAATCTTTGATATCCAGAATGATCATGTCCATTTCTGCTTCTAGATGCTTCCTTGTAAAAACGGATATGAGATGATTAAGCTCCTGGTAATGCCATTTATAATTCTCAGAAAAAATCCCTCCATTGAGGCCTCATCCTTGTGCCTACCTCTAGTCTCAGCTGTGTCTCAGAGTCCATGTTCCTTCACGATGGAGCCTGACATCTGCCTGTTCACATTTTGTCTAAATTTGTTAGTTCCATTTTCATGAGAGGAGCTGAAATGTCCCTGAACCTGGACTTGGGAGTGTTGTACCCACTTTTAACTCCTTCCCTAGCTAGGCTGATGTCAGCTGAGCCATGCAAGCCCCAAGGCATAGTTTTTAATAAATGCAAACTGGGAAAATGACATCAACACTTAAGAATGGGCAAAGATAGATGAGACAGTAGGATAACCGAGGAGAGTAATGTATGCTGTGATACAAAGCAAGCGCCTAGTGCTTCCTCCAAAGTTTTCATGAAAGCCTCGTGAATGCAAGATGTATTCCATCTAGTGTGTGAAAGGAGGTGGCTATGTTGCCATGGGCATCATTCCTCCCCTCCCCCCCCGGGATGTAATTATGAAGATGTGTGTATCCTTCCTAATCCTGTCTTCCAAGAACCCGAAAACCATTCTGTCAAAATGTAAGGAAGGAAGGTGATTATCAGACAAATTCTACTTTAATATACTGCTGTGTGAACCAACCTGTATTACTCTGGTATAAGGCAAGTCAGTGGGATGGAGCATCAGAGGCTGTGGACCAATCTGTATTACTCTGGTATAAGGCAAGTCAGTGGGACAGAGCATCAGAGGCTCTGGACCAACCTGTATTACTCTGGTATAAGGCAAGTCAGTGGGACAGAGCATCAGGGGCTGTGGACCAATCTGTATTACTCTGGTATAAGGCAAGTCAGTGGGATGGAGCATCAGAGGCTCTGGACCAACCTGTATTACTCTGGTATAAGGCAAGTCAGTGGGACAGAGCATCAGAGGCTGTGGACCAATCTGTATTACTCTGGTATAAGGCAAGTCAGTGGGACAGAGCATCAGAGGCAGGTAGCTCAGGTCATTCAGCTCTCCAGAATGGAGATGCAGTGCAGGAAGAGAGAAGCTTTTGGACCGACAATACTCTTGTGTCAACCAGCCTCGCTGCTGCTTGGCTCTAACTTAAGAAACCTCCAGACGCCATTCCTCTCCCAGTCTCTTGTCACTTGGAGGGTGTGCCCTGTGTGGTAGTCACAGAGAGTTCTTCCTCATGGTGGCCTAATACTCAGCTAAGCGAATAATATCACTCCTGGCACACAGCTTGGAAGGTTAAGCACCGAGGATCTGTTCCAAGCTGCCCCTGGGGCTAACTCACAAGAGATGGGAGACAGAATGGTGGGACAGTAGATCCTTGGGCTCTGTGGTGGGCTCACTTCTTGAGGTCCCCCAGCTTGAAGTACTCAAGTCTCTTAAATAAGATGACAGAGCCCATAAGCTTTTTATAAGCTATAAAGCTACACAGATTTTATAAGCTACACACATCCTAGCACATTCTTCAAACTGGACTTAAAATATTCCATACGACATAAGGTAAAGAGCTGTCGTGCTGTATCATTTGGGTAAAAAGCCTGTATTTGTTCCATGTAGATCGGTAGCTCTTTTAATAGATATTTTTTGATCCACAGTTGGTTGCATCCCTGAGTATAGAACCCACAGAGACAGAGGGCTGACTATACTGGCAGGTTATAAAGGCCTCTTCCCTACCAGATGGGTAGCCCCAGCCGCTGGCTGTTTGAGGAGGGTGGGGGCAGACGGCACACATCCACCACTTGAACCATTCATTCGATTGGTCAAATTTCCGGAGACTTTCACGTGTGAGTCTCTAAGACAGAAGCTCTTGGTGAACGACTTCCTCTAAGAAGTAGGTTGTTTGTATTTGTCTACTATTATACTAAGCCAGCACCTAACTCACGAAACACTTTGTTGAGACTGAAAAGGCCGGGGCCAGTCTTAGAAGAATGGACAACTTGAAAAGAGAGAGAAGGAGAAGATAAACAAAACATCTAAAAACACAATAGCAGGGCCATGCACACCCGCATAAACAACAGCTGGGCAGTGGAACCCGCAGCAGAGTGTTTTCCACGGGGATTTGAACAATTGGAAATCTTTCCCAAATCCTAGAGTGCATTAGTGGAAGCAAAACAACCTTTTCACTCCAGTCCCACAGAAGCAGCTGTGCTGTGACAACCAATTAGGAGGGGCTCTTTGTCCTTCAGTGTCTCCTTCCCGGCTTCTACGAAAAGGTCCTGCCCCCCCACCTCGAGTGTTTGCACGTAGTTCTGTGCTGTGGCCCATGTCTCCAGCTAAACCTTTCAGACCGGGCCCATACCTCACCAGGGATGCAATGTACGTGTGTACCTCGCTTGGTTGGAATGTGGGCGTGGGGGCCGAGCGAGGTTCACACCCCAGGCTTCAACAGCAATCTGTTAAGTGTCCTCAAAATATTCAACAAAAATAGCCCAGACGGTAAGAGCAAGGCTCTTGTGGTTCCTGTTACCAGTGCCATCTCCAGTACAAAGGTAGCACAGGGCTTCCCAAGCTGAATAAGGCAAAGTGAATGGGAAGATAGTGGTTTGTATCCCTAGAACTGGCCTAAACCTGCTTTCACTGCAGCGTAACTTGATTAGATGCATGCACTAAATTATGTATAGAAACATCATAAGCTTAGTTGTTGTTAAAACTTGGGGGCGGCCACATTACATTTTCTAGTATTAGGTAGAAAGGGAGATTAAGGCAAAATCAAATCATAAGTAGAGGGCTGTGTTTTTAAGCGTGAGTTAATACAATTTTGAAAAAGGTACCTGCCATAGCGCATTACATATGTAAACATCTTGGAAGATTTCGGGGGCTCTGGGAATCTGTTCTCTCCATCAAAGATGTTTTTCTTCTTTGTAGAGTAAAACAGTTTAATTTCCCTCAAAAAAGCATTCCCTAGCTAGTAGATCAGACACCACTGTGGTTGTGCCAAGAAGTGGCAATAGTCTATACAGAATATTCCAATTCTGTGAGCAGTTTTTATAGGCCAGCTTTCAGTTCAAAGCTAATGCTAAAAATTTACTTCTATTAGAGAACTTTGCTGCCAATGACTAAGAAGAAAACAAAACTGAGACCAGTCTTGAAAGAATTCACTGCTTTAAGTCAGGCATAGGTAAACAAAATGTTTGAAACCGTAAGGACAGAACCACACATATCCACGTAAACAGCAGCTGGGCGGTGGGACACACAGCGAAGCATTCTGTCCCCATGGGACCAGCTCCAGAGCACAGTGAGAAGGAAGCGGACTGGCTGCTCAGAAGGTAAATGTACCAAACAATCAACCAATAAATACCTCACAGAAGATGAATAGTCGGGATGCTGTGATGCAAACAGGTGACTCTGAGGACAGACAGCATGGCTAAAGGCTTGCGCGGCCAAAGTGGAGGGTTCAGTGGCGTGTGTTGGAGGCTATGTGGTCGTCACCAGTCAGATCTGAGGGCTTCCAAAAGTGTTTCCTCACTCTCAAATATTTCCTGTACATTCAATGCCCTAAATCAGATATGTGATGTTTCTCTGTCAGCTTCCAGCTGCACATGAATCTACTGATATTTTAATTATCATCTGCCACCTCAGTGCTCCATTGGCCACTCAGGCCACAACCTGACGGGACTTCCGATCCCATGGCCATGGCTCTGCCTTGGTTACAGTATGTAGGTTTAAATTAAGTCTCTATCATTCTACTTATCAATAAGACCCAGAAGTCAATGGCTGGGGTGAAAACCCATTAGCTAAGAGAGGTTGAGTAGCAACTAGCTGACCTTGCTTTTTGACTGAAGATGCCACAAGTGTCACATCTCTTCCCTTGTCCCAGGACCAAGACCACTAAAGCTCTGCTCCTCGTTCTTTTCTTCCTGTGGGTCTTCTCTATCTAAATTGCTGGCTTCTTTATTGTCAAATCTGGTAGCTACTCACTAACTCCACCCCCCAATTCAAGTTATAACTTTTTGGGCAGTCTTGGGAGTGTCAGACTGCGACCCAAAATATCCCACAACAGATACGTTAGCTTGACTCTTCTCATGAGAGTTGTAAGATCAACAAAGAGCCCAAAGTCAAGATCTGCTGGGAGGTTCAGCTCACTGCCTGGCCCTGTAGACTATCCAGACAGGACCAACCCCCATCTGGAGTCACATAGTCATAGCACACAGGGAGAACAGGTGGAGACCTTGAACCAGGTGGGTAGGGAAAGGCTTTGCAGAAGCCAGGCCAGCAGCCACAGGGGCAGACCAGAGAGGCAGCAGTGTGAAAGCAAAGGCACAGAAAGCAGGGTCACAACCAGCAAGACAGTGTCCTCTGTGACTTCCCTGTGTGTGATCCTTAGAGGCTCAGGTTTTACTGACATCTTTAGCGGAGCATCTTCTGGCTATTTCCCACTGTTTGGAGCTGGACTTCAGCTCGCTCAAAAATGATGACACAGAATTACAGATTTCCTTCCGGTCTACTGCTGTTGTCTCAAATTGCTGAGTGCTTCTTCTTTGTCCTCCATAAGGTGATTGGATAATTAGAGGTGGAGCATGAGGTGTGGCAGGAAGGCATAGAACCCTGTTCTGGTGAGCAGCTTGCTATAGGCTGCCCACCCTGCATCAATCATCAGTCCTGAATACGTGCCACAGGCTCACCCACAAGCCAATCTAGTAGGAGCATTTTTCAGTTAAGTTTCCCTCTTCCAAATGACTCCAGCTTGTGTCAAACAGATGTAAAACCAACCAGCCCACCCACCTTTAATCCCAGAACTCCTAGGCAGAAGCAGGTGGATCTCTGTGAATCTGCCAGGGCCAGCCTGGGCCATAGTGACACCTGTCTCAAAAAATAATAATAAGATCAAACAATGACAACAACAAAACATCCCCCTAAAAATTTAACTAATTGCCAAAAGGTGGGGAAGAGAGTAATTGTATTTGAAGTGAGTTTACAATTTTGTGTTGAGCCCCAGTTTAGATACATCTACCAGGGCATCTTTATTTGCCTTCTTTGTCTTGTGCCCCTGGAAAGTACTTGAGACAATAGGTAAGGGATGAAATGGGCAGCTGGGGAAGTTACTTTAGGAGTGGTCCTTTAAGGACCTACCCAATGGGCTTACCAAAAGAATAGCCAGTCCCTATCAGAGATATCTCGGGTCTCTGAGCTGAACCAGAGCCTATTGCTAGGGAAGTCTTGCGATCTGACTCCCCCACACTCTCACCTGATGGATACACTCATCCCCTTTGCCATGGGGAAATGTTCTAAGACCCCGATGAGATTCTGGCAGTAGCATCCTCACCATGCAAACCCTTTACTTCCGTGCAGCCTGGAGCATCACCTCAGTACCAGAGCTAACTGCGCTGTGTGTGCTGCCCTGGTGCCCCTCAGTATCCTCTCTTCTCTGCTCAGGACCATTACTAGGAAAAAGGGTACCCCAAATATAAGTACTAGTCGACTGCAAGAGTCTTCCTGGAGGGCAGCTTATACAGCACAGATACACTGGGCAAATGATTTCATATTCCGAGTATGCGAGATGACCCTAGATTTTATCCAGCTATGTAGGGAATACAATTTAAAACTTAAGAATGATTTATTTCTGGAATTTTCCATTGAAACTTTTTGGACACAGTGGAACTTGAGTAACTGAAACTGTAGAGAGTAAAGTCAGGAGTAGGTAGGGCTACTGTAACGAAACCATGGTGTGGATCTGGCAGTGTGATCAGTGGCTGAAAAGTAGCCCTCTTCTCCTCGACTTTCTTAGGTTATGCAGGAGGCAATAACTTTGCAGAGACTTGGCACAGAGGGCATGAGCCAGCCCATGTTTTGAAGGGAGCCCAGCCCCATTCCCAGTCTTCTGGTGGGAACAAGAGGCAGAAATAATAAAGAAAATGCCAAGAAAATCAGTTCTGTGTGTGCCAGGAGGCCCAGGGCCTTTACTCAGCCCAGAGGCCACACTAGAGCAAAGCCAGGTGTTTAAGAAGACTCATCAATGAGTCAGACGTAGTTGCCACAAGGTCCCCGAAGGCTAGCATGGCAGCCAGAGGCATCTCTCAACATGTCTTCTTCACATTGTGGTTTTCATGTCACCTATGTCTATAAGGCTGCTACACCACAGTAGGACAACAGCTTTATATAACTGCAACTTACTGGGTGACAGTAACTTCAACCCAGGAAATCCCCAGGCTGCATGATACTGATGAGACCAAGGGCCCATCTATGCCCAGCTGGTGGCCCTGAAATTTCCCAACATTTCCATGCCCAGCACCATCCTGATAAAATGCACTTACTCACAGTGAGCCACACCTCTGTTCATGATAAAAAGGGCAGAGGAAAGGCCTGATGGGTATCGTGCTACAGCCATTCAAGGACCCTGGATCCGAGGGACCTGGGACATCAAAGACTGAGGAGCCTTAGAGAGTGCAGCCATCACCCAGTCCTCATTGGTCCAGCCTACTGTTGCAGAATCCTCTCTCTTCCTCTCTAGGGCTGCAGCCTGGGCTGCCTCCTCATCCACAATGCCGCTTTCCCAGATTCCTGGCTATGCTACCCGATGGATGCCTTTGTCCTCCTCTGTCCAACCTCTTCTCCCTCATGTGTCAGATTCTTCCCCGGCCCCCTTGTTCCCACTGCTCTCAGTTACAATCTGGCCCCAAGGGCATTTGCAGAGCCCAACCATGCTCCATCAACTCCTCACCCCCTTTTCTCCACCTTGTCTTCTGACAGTGGATCTGTTAACCATCCATGCTTTGATGGAAGCAGATTGACAGGAAGCAGCTGATACCAAAGTCACCTGATTGCAATGTGACCATGCTACTTACTCTGGCATGTCCCAGTCCAGCTGCTGCTGTGGGCGACAGGGCCCGCATGCAAGGAGGGATGGGGGACACGCTTCAGTAGACAACATTTTACCTCTGCATGGAAGCACCGCTCAGTGTGTTTTGTTCCCGCTAAAACACGTGAGTGCCCTACTGGCAGCCCACCCACTCCAAGACATCTGCCTCCCACCAAAACTCCCTGCCAAGGACAGCAAAGCATCAGGGGGCCCAAACTCTCACAGCTAAACATTTAGAAACAGTTTGGTGCTTCATTTTCTCTGATTTAGCAGGGGATGGCTGGCATTAATTCTTTACCTGTTGTTGAGGTATGGGTGGGTAGTGCTCTATGGCTAAGCGGGCCCAGTTCATTGCTGTATCCCAGTGATCCTCACTCCTCAGCCTTCTGAATAGGGACTGCAGGTGTGTACCATGGCATCCATTTGAAATCAGTCCTTTCAAAGAGTGATATCGCTACATCTCAGCGGTAAATATAATAAACATATAAACATTGTAAAGGATTCAGCTAAACATCAGTAGAGCCATCTGCGTTCCTTTCACAGAACACATATCAATTTCTGCCATGGACGTTTGTGTCATAGACAGGATATGACCTTGGTGCCTGAAATTCTGTCCAAGTCCCAGGATCCATTACTGTTAAGAAGAGCGAATAGGTCCCCCAACCCCCCAGCACCTCTTTTCCTACACCCTGAGATCTGTTCAGCATAGGAAGAGGGAAGACAACCCATAGCCATGATGCATTGCATATCCCCACCAATGATGAACTAAAAACTCGGATGGGTACCTAAGCATTGTGCAGGTGCCTGCCGCTTGTAACCTGCAGGGACAGACCCTTCCAAGTCTCCCACTTGGTCTTCTTACCACCTAACATGCTCTTCCGAAGGGTGTTTATTTGTGGCTTTTAAGGTCCAGAATCTTAACCTTGTTACCCTAGGCACAAATGGCCTGTGTGAGTCCCACTAATGGAAAGACGGCACTTGCTCATAGCACCATCTGCTTGACCTGTCATCCGCTTAGCACACCCACATCTAGACTTATCTCTCCCAAGCCTGCACCTTCCGCTACTCATTCTCCCTTGCCCCGACTGCGGGCTGTAGATGGTTCTTTCCCATGCCTTCTCTCATGACTTCAGCCTCACTCCTTCAGCTTTGCGCTATCTCGTGTCTCCCGGCCATTTCTACCACACTCACCTTTTGCAGGGTAATCTTGGTGGTGTTCCAGCTATGTCAGAACAAGGGTTTTTCTGTGTAGGATGCTGTCCCCTGCAGTGCAACATGGCCATAGGAGGCACTATCTCTCTGTAAAGCCATCTCCAGCTCTATGCTGGGTGCATGTAGGCTCCTCTAACTCAGCCTCTAGAATAGTTTGGACTGCAAAGACCTCTCTGTACAGTGACCCTATTCCAGACTAGGAGCTTCTGTAGAACAGGATGTACTTTGCTTAGGAGAGCAGCATAAAAATAGCTGATGGTCAGGGTTTCCCGACATTAAAACCAGAGGACTGGAGCCAGGCACTATGGCACACACCTGAATCTAGGATCAGGTGACCGGGGCCGGAGAATCTTGAGTCTAAAGCCAGTCTGCGCTGTTACATAGGGAAGACTCTGCCTCGCAACACCTTCCGCTCCTCTTTTCCAACACTCAAAGATGGGATGAATGGGGAGCTGAAGCAACTATTGAAGAAGATACAAATGAGTATTAGGGCAAACCCACTAGCGTAGACAGAAATACCAATGTTTGACTTGAATACTGATGCCGATCCCCAGGAGGCGGCATGGAAAAGGAGCAGGGGAAGTTGACCAGGCTCAGATGTCAAGTTCTCATGTGTGTGGGGTCATTATATGTGAAACCACAGAAAGCTCCCTCAACTTTTCTGTGTGCACCTGTGAGTCGAGAAGCGAGCTGCCTGTGGACATCTAGGCTCCTGATGCCTTGACCTTAGCTTGCCCCGTTGCCAGAATTTTGACAGTTTTCACTATTATGGCAGTCTGCTAGAGCGGTCCGAATGAACTAGAACCCAGGGTTAATTTGATAATTATTTTTATAATTAGCAGTTTCATTCCAGGTGGGAAGGATCAGGTGTATCCCAGGCTCTTGGCCTCTTATCCAAAGAACTGAAATAAAAGCCTACCCAGAATGCAAATCTGCAAGGAAGCCCAATTCATGACAAAGCTTCAGGACGGGGCAGAAAGCACACTGGAGATGGCAGCAGGTCATGGGCGGGAGAAGGTAGGCAAGGGCCCCAATCATTGCTTGGCACTTCATGGTGTTCAGGGAAAGAAGTCTGGTTCCTAAGGGGTGTAGTGAAGGTGGTTTTCTGTTTTGTCTGAGAGGTTAAGACATATAGTCTGTTTCTTTTCTTTTCTTTCCTTTTTTTTTCTTTTTCTTTTGGTTTTTTGAGACAGGGTTTCTCTGTAGCTTTGGAGCCTGTCCTGGAACTAGCTCTTGTAGACCAGGCTGGTCTTGAACTCACAGAGATCTGCCTGCCTCTGCTCCCGAGAGCTGGGAGTGCACCACCACCGCCCAGCCCATATGTTTCTTCTGCACACGTCCCATCCTATGATGCATCTTATTTTAATCATATGCTTACTCAATTATGCATAGACAGAAGATGGTAAATAGGAGATTCTCCCCAAAAAGTTTACTCGAGAGTATGGTTGGTTTTGCTTTATGACACTTGTGCCCAAATCGGTTCAGGCTGGATCAGCCTTTACCTTCTTCATACCTGATACATTGGATGCATTTGGAATGCATTTAAATGGAAGCTGTTTAGGTTGGATTGTGGTTGGGGGAGGAGAAACCTATTCCATCCATTGCAGGTGGGGGTCTGAGGATGCTATCTACATTATTAAAAGAGGGAGGTGCGCATAGAGTATGCAGGTAACAAGCTGGGATGGTAACTGCATCATGAAGAGAGGGAGGTATGCATAACCCAAACCAAGCAGAGTTCCAGTTACTCAACCATTCCCTATGCTTGCCTGCCCCAGTTTTACATCTCTTTCACCCAGTAGTATTTTTGAGAGTTTCACTTCTGCCAGGCATGCTTCTTGGCACAATCGATAGCAGGTGAGTGGAACAGAGAAACTCCCGCCCTTTTGGAACTTACCTTTCAGTAGCAAAACACATGATATAAAATGCTGTGTAATGATAAATACCCCAGAGAGACATGAAACGCAGGGAGCTAAGAGATGAGATGGCCTGGCAGGTGATTTCTGTGTGGAGGCAGAAGGGAGGGAGCTTCCTGAAAGGAAGAAACCCACCCCATCCGGGTGCATGGCAGGTAGAAAAGTAGGGCATGCAAAGCCACTGGTATTGCCAGGGCCTCCCCAGAAACTGAGTCGGAAAAAGTATATTGTCTGCAAGCGCTAGCACACATGGAGGCATGAGCCCATGGCTCTGGGGAAAGAGCGTATCTGGGATCAGGGATGGAGGAAGGGGAAGAAGGCAGTTAGCGACCTGTGTTCTACATCTCTCTTTGCCCCTCGTTCCGTCTCATCTTGGGGTTTCTAGCTTCATTCTGGCCACTCTACATCTACAAGGCTGGGCAACCACATCATTAGGGATCTTTCTGAGCCTGGCCTCCCCTGCCAAGGAGTTGGGGCAGCAGCTTCCTTGGAAGTGCTGGCGAGAGCCCAGTGGGTAGGTCTCATGCTCAATCAGGCACTGTCTGCATGCCCGAGTTGCTTGATCCCTCCAGGAGTGGCAAGACCTTGGACAAGGGGCCTCAGAGAAGAAGTTGGCCACTAGCCTCACAGTGGCAGACAGCATTTGAAAGAGGGCAATTCTTTCCCGTAAGAGAAAAAAGTGGCCTGCATGGTCGGGTCACGAAGGGAAAGTGGTATTTTGAGGTGAATGGCCTCATCCTGCAGCAGCTTTACCTTCTGCCCTTTGAACACGTCACCTTCAGGGTAACAACCATGGGGTTCACACATCTCAATGCCTTCCACGCAGTCCTCAGGTCTGTCCTGAACTGGGGTCAAGGCAATGTGCATGGTTAAAAATGACAGTAGTCACACGGGTCCATAGCAGAGGAATCCATGAGCACCAAGTTCTGTGAACACTTTCCAGTTCATCTAATAATATTCTGTCCAAGCCAGAGACACCAGAGCCTCAGGCCATAGCAGAACCCTTACATAGAGGGGTATAAGACTGCCCAGGGGGACTCTGGGCTGTGTAAAGTTCCCTTAACCAGCTATCAAAGCCTGTGGCCAACAGGTCATACCCGATGCGAATGGTCTCAACTGGATTTTGGTGGTACTCTCTGGGCCCACACCCTGTTCCATGTCCTTAGAACTCTATGCCCTAACAGGCTTTGTGGAAGCATGGTGGGTTGCTCTCACCATGTTGATTCGGGGATCAGGTATAAGCATGGTCATGCACCGCCGCCCCACAAAACCTCATGCACACACAACCACAGGTACATACCACACAAGCCCTCCCACCCACTCATGCTTGCGATCCATGACTACCTTCAGATGTCTGTCTCTTGACGAAGAATTGATTTTTTTTTCTAGAGGTATACACTTAAAAGCAGGATGTTGGTTACAAAATTATCAACCCAAGTCCAAGAGAATTTTCCCCATTAAGCATCGTCTTCTAAGAACACTCACGTAGAAATATAAACCATGCGTCATAGAATGCCCATGCTAACCTTTAAAAAAAAAAAGTTAGCAAACAGCTTACGTTTACCTCTTTTTCAACTTTCACCTGGGAATAAAATGTTCCTCTCAAAGATCAGATTTAAGACAAGTGCAGCCTTGATGCCCTGTGCCTGGCACGCCCTCATGCGCGTGCAGAGGTCTGCGTGCCCTGAATGCTCTGTGTTAGATTCAAGCTGGCACACAGGAAGGCCAGGCTGGAAAAGTCAACCTTCTTAGAAAGTGCAGCTGCTCTTGCTCAGCCCAGAGACCACCAAAACCAGTTTGCAGCCCAGTGGTGTGACCACTGGACACTACTGGACACAGTCATCCTCATGTGACACTGTTTGTCCTTGCAAAACCCCAGGCCTGGGCCCTCGGAAGCTACTGGGTTTGAGCTAGCAGTATATTTGACAGAAAGGAGGACCAGCAGGGATTAGAATCTGGCTGAGGGACAGGCAGGCTTTGTAGAAGTCCCGGGTCACTATGCATGGGCGCTTGGTCAGTTGATACTCTTCACAGGGGCCTATGGAGTAGGGGAGGTCATCAAAGGTGGGACCCTCCCACAAACTCTCAGCTCTAACTTCACTCTCAGCCAGAACTTTTGGGTACAAAGAAGCATGTGTGGAGTAGGTACTTCTGACTCCATAAGTCTCATACTTTAAATAAACACTGTATCTGAAGGCTGGGGAGGTGGCATAGCCAGTTAGGAGCACTTGCTGCTAGTTCAGAGGATTCAGGTTCAGTTCCTAGTGCCCACGTAATGGCTCACAATCGTCTGTGACTCAGTTTCAGGGTATCTGATACCCTCTTTTGGCCTCCACCAAGCATGTACATGGTACACACAGATATATACCAACAAAACATAGAAACAAGAAATAAAATAAGTGCATCTTTAATAAATACTATATCTGATTTGAATAGTTTGTTTAGTTGTCTAATTCGAGGCATTTGCTACATATGCAGAATTCCAGGGAAGAAGGAATGTAGGCAGAAGAACCAACCACCTTTCTCCACTATGGAGTCAGAAGCAGCCATTGGGTTTAGTTAGCGCTCTGTGGGTATCCGAGTGATTTCCCCTCCCCTTGTTTCTGTTAAGGATTCTACTAAACTAGTGAGTATCTCAGAACAGTTGCCAATATATTTATATTGAGAAACATTCCAGGACAATTTTAAAAGCCCTTATAAACTCCATCCTATGCGAGCAGAAATAAAATTTGTAAAGGATTGGGAAACATATGGGCTGGAAGATAAAACTAGTACACTTTCAAAAAGATGCCTGTCCTGAGCTAGAAAAATTTGTCAACACAGTCCCAGTTTTGTCTTACCTGTCTTCTACCAAGCAAGGAAGAAAGCATGTATTAAGACACGAAGCACACATTTAAAAGGAGAAAAGGAATTCAGGCAGCCATACAGTAATGGGATTTCAAAAATAGTAAGTGTATAGTAAAGCGAGGACACCATCCTTCTGAGGTATGGTTGAGGGCAAGCGCTTTATTGTAGATATGAGGGAGAGCATGGCCGGAGGCATCTGGAAGAGTCCAGAAGAGGGAGAGAAAGTGGTGGACTGAACATGGCCAGTAGACTTACCCAGGCCATGAAAGTAGAGAGAATGAGAGAGAGAGAGAGAGAGA
>JAQHUG010000091.1:4541939-4612809 GCA_028555095.1 Dicrostonyx torquatus | reverse complement strand
AAAGACAAAGACTTGGAAGATGTATCAAGGAGTACACAGACAAGAAGAATATGAAATTAAGGATAAGAGGTCTATGAAATTGTTTCTTCTGGAATAACAGGAGCTGAGTAGTACTCTCCTTTACTTGGTAACATTAACAGGAAAAAAAGAAAGCATTAACCATATGGTTGGCAGTCACCACGTGTTTATTAATAATAATGACTTTTGTATGCCAAGCCCTCTTTAGAGAAACTTGCCCCAAATCCAAACCCTACAATAAGCCAAAGCATTTCAATATCCTGGTAGGCAGCTGGGAGGACCTGGGACAACTCACGGATTCACAGTTTAGTTCCTGGTTACCCTACACTTTGTCACCCCACCCAGTCGGCCCACCTCTGCCCACTGAATGGATGACCCGCTAGAGGTCCTCCACTGAGCTTCTTTCATTCGTAGAAGGTGTCGCCTTGTCTCACATAAGCCAGCTCTTATATTTTCTTCTGTCTGTTCTTCCCCCAAGAACATGAATAAAGTCTTCACCTGGAAGCATAGCAGCGCCAGCTCCATGACGGTGGGATGACGACTTCAGTGTCTGTGTCTTTCTTCCTCTTGACAAAGAACTTCCTATTAGTCATACCCACTCCTCAACTCAGGCATTGGCAAGATGCACATGTTTTCCCAGTTCTGGTTATCTTAGTCGGTGTCTAGCTCTTTGTGCTCTATAGTCATCTAACACATTTTCCTAAATTTGGGGATGAGCAAATCTAGGCCACCACCTTTTCTGTCTTTCTGTCCTTCAAAAATGACTATTGTTTGAATACATATCTCACAAAGGCCGATTGTTAAAGGCTTTATTGATCTCCTTTCCCATGATGCTGTAAGGAGGTGGATTCTTTGTATGAGGTGGAGTCAAGGAGGAGAACTATTGGTCATGTGGGGGGGGGCTCTAATCCCTAGCTGCAATGGGGCAGGGATCTTTGTCTTCACAGGTATTCCCTTTTGTGACAGCCCAACTCACCACAGAACCAAGCACCAGAGACAACCAACCAGTCATGGACTGAAAGCCCCAGAGCTGGGAGCCAAAATAAAAGTTCATCTTTGTAGTGTGATTTATCTCAAATATATATTCATTAACAAAAACACAGGGAAAGCACAACAGCAGCCCTGCTTTGGTTAGCCTGAGACATGTGACCATGTCCAAAATGTGGATTCAATTGGCAGACTCTAAATTTAAGCTAATTCCATCTGTAATGACCATTTTCTCATCCAAAAGGAGCAAAATAAGCTTTTCATTGTCACTTGGACTGCCAGACAACTGTGGGCTTTGCCAACTTTAATGCAGTTTCATCTCCCCCAAACAAAGACAGGTGGCTTTACCCTCACAAACACAACAATCCACACTTTCATTATGATAGCCCATGCCAATTGCCAGCCTTTGCCATAATAAGTGAGCCCATGGCTACTTTGTCCATAGGCACAACAGCACAAAGCAGTTGGCTGAGGTTTTTATAACTGGTATTTTAATATACTTTCACTAAAGGCAATTTTACTGAGTTCTGTTGCTTACTAACATACATGGAAGAAATGAGTAACACCCAAGAAGAAAGGAATTAGTTTTTACAAATAAGATTCAATTTATTTTTTTTTATAAAGTGAGTATGGCTGCATACATCCCTTAAAAATCATCAACAAATTCCCTCAAAGTTTCATGTCCCAACATAAATCTGATACTTACTTGACTGTCACATTAGAAACATGGTAGACACCAGGAAAGATTCGGTTCATGTTTTCACAGAGCTTATTATCAGCCTAATATCAGAAATGCCCCAGAAAAATAGAAATTAAACATGACTTTGGCATTCAAATTCTTGATCTGGATACAGTCTACACAGGTATGTTCTATTTGTGATATTTTATGAATCCCACAGTTAATTAAATATACAGATACTCCTGACCCGGAAATGGTATTATACTTCAGCAAACTCATGTCATGCTGAAAATCTTATAAATGTACTTCCTATGGTCAACCTTTAAATGTCACAGCTTCCCAACATAGCACACTGTGGAATATTATTTTCCCAGTGTGTGACTGACTGGGAGCATCACCAGTGAGGATTGTACTGCATATTGCCAGCCCAGGAAAAGAACAAAACTTACCATGCCAAGTGTGGCTTCCACTGGAGGTATTTGTTCTTGAACCAGCATAGTGCCAAAAACATAAGTCAAATCATTATAGAGTGGATCAACCTTAAAGTTGCTGTAAGTCAGGGACTAGTCATATGTGTTGATACATAAATAGAGTTTCTTGTGATTTAAATCAGAAGGTAAGATATTGCCTGGTATCATAAGGTATGACGTGGGTCATATGGAGTCTGCCATTATGAAACAATTTTGTTCTTTCATCTAGAATGACTTGGTACAAAGTACAATCCAAAAATTTCTACCACCTTCAATCAATGGAAAGACATCATTGATATGAGTGGAAACCCATCTTACTGTCTGTTAGATGTGACAGTTGCAACCTGTGATCACCAATCACTCGAGTATGTGTAGTCCTGGGGCTCTATTTTCAATGATCATCGTTCAATCAGACATAATCCTATGACTCCATCTTCCCAGGGTCATCCAGTGAACAAAGACTGTTTCCTCCTTCCAGGGTCATCTTCAGAGAACAGATCTCTCAGATCGCTCTTTCTTGAACCATCATTCAGTGGAGCAGAGTCCTAAGATTCATCTTCATGTTCCAACTGGCCACTTTTATTCCAGTGGGCAGGCGAGCATTGAAGCTACTGTCTTCATGCTGAGTCTTAGTTTCAAAATCAGGAATTAAGTTCTTATTTATAAACTGTATAAAACTGAACTGCTTCTCTGTGATCTTATTGGTTATGTATTTCATGGAGATCATTTTATTGTCTACTTATAAAGGATATCTTTGCTCAAATGTCTTTTTACGTTAACTGTATTTTTAAATTAGCTTATGAACTAGTGGATTTCCATAAGCTTCTTCGACATGTAGCCTTGGTTTCAACTAGCCTACTCCCATTTTCTGCTTCCCACTTCCCCATCTCTACTTAAACTTTTAGCTCTGAGATTTCCCATCTTCTTTCATGATCCCTGTGCTGTTATCCTCTCTAGTTAATTATTTTTCCTGACTTGGAATAGCATTGATTTCTCCATAGCAAACAAATTTTCATTTCCCCATCCCTAACTTTGTTCCATACTTGATTTATCCCATGTGTTTTGAATGTTTATCCTTCTCTGGAACCTAAAGTATTCTTTCCAGTTCCTAGGAAAAGCTGGCCTGGGAGTCATTAATTCCTTTAATCTGTTTTTGTCACATAAAGTTTACATTTCTTTTACAACTGTGGTGGATAGTTTAGCTAGGTATGATAATCTGTGTGGGCAGTTGTAATTTTCCAGACTCAGTACCACCTAGATACTTTGGCTTTAAAGATTTCTATAGAATAATTACCTATTATGCTAATGGGTCTGCCCTTTTGAATGACCTGACCTTTCATTCTTGCAATTTTCAATACCCTTTCTTTATTCTCTGTTTTTAGTGTTTGAACTATAATATATTGTGGGGAGTTACTTTTCCTTTTTCTTTCTTTCTTTCTTTCTTTCTTTCTTTCTTTCTTTCTTTCTTTTTTTTCTTCTTTTTTTTGGCTTTTCGAGACAGGGTTTCTCTGTAGCTTTTGAGCCTGTCATGGAAATAGCTCTTGTAGACCAGGCTGGTCTCAAACTCAGAGATCCACCTGCCTCTGCCTCCCGAGTGCTGGGATTAAAGGCGTGCACCACCACCGCCTGGCATTTTCTTTCTTTCTATCTAACTTTCTCTCTTTTTTTTTCAGAGAGAGGGTTTCTGGGGAGTTACTTTTCCAATCTTGTCTACTTGATGTCCTTTAGTCTTCTTGTACTTGGATTGGCATTTCTTTCTCTAGTCTTGGAACTTTTTCTTCTACTTTATTGAAAATATTTTCTATACCTTAGGTATGATACTATTCTCCTCCTATGTCAGTACTTTCAAGGTTAGATCTTTTTATGGTGTCTCAAAGTACTCCCATGTCCTCCTCATATGTTTTAAGTTTATCTCTGACCTTTTACTGAGTGATTCAATTTCAGTACTTTGTCTTCTTCCATGACATTCTGTTTTCCACATGACCCATTTTACTGGTGAAGCTTTCCAATTAGGTTTTTAACTTGGATTTTTTTCATTTTTAATTTATAGCACTGCTTTAATTTGGGTTTTCTTCAGCAATTCTTTTTACTGAGTTTATTTTCATATCTTGGGGTGGCTTCTTAATTTTATTCAGTTTTTGTTTTCTTGGAGTATATTCATATCTTCCAGTTGTTTGAACATAGTTATAATCATTTTTGATTACATGACAAACTCATTTTAACTTATACAAATGTATATAAGCATAGATGGCTTTTAAAATATAAATATTTATATATGTTTATTTATACATATGTATATATAATAGGAAATAACATTGAAATATTGGAAATTATTCTGAATGTATTCAAATTACAAATACAATCCAAGTTCTTATAATTTATAAATGTTATAGTTAATATGGTAACACAATAGTAATATAATTATACATATTATAGCAAATATAATAGTTTATATCATATATAGTTGATATTAAAGTCAATATTATAGTTAATAAACAGCAATGGTGTAAATAAAAACACATCTTTATTTTTGAAATGTAAATAAATTGTAAGCATTTTTCTATTTCTAGCATTTAATCCTAAGTATTTTCTCATGTTATGTTTACTTCAACAAATTTATAAACTTGCAAATATTTTTTCACACTGAAAATGCTGCTTAGAGTATTACATCCATTTTTTACCAACATGATAATGTATAAACTGGAACCACAACTTAGAAAACAAGAGAAGGAGTAAACCAAATATTACATAAGAATTTTGTGTATTTATGTAAGAATCTCTTGCTTTTGTGCTTCCAGGAGAAAGGATTTAATGAGGCATTAATTTTTAATTTATCTCACCTAGGCTCTCTCTATGCTAAAATCCTTCCCACTCAGCACACCAATGCCTGTCTTCAAGCTACAGGAAATCCAACAGAAGGTAGTCTATAATATTTATATTATATTTCAGTCTATAATATTTATATTATATTATAATATTAAGATGTTGATTTTATAAAATTAATTCTCTATCTTTTAAGGCAACATTCTTTTAATAGATGGAGATGGTAAATTCCTTGAATATTGACAGACTTTGTGAGTAGCACCAGGCTCAAATACTTGCTGCATTTTATTTTTCTACTGAAGGCTGACTTTATAGGCTTTTGAATATCATTTGAAGTAATTTAATTGTGTCTATGTCATTCTTCCCATTTTTTCCCCAAAATATCTAATTTCTTCTACATTTTCAAATATTCTGAAGAACCATTGTTTCTAATATCATTTTTAAAAGTGTTTTATATCTAAGATGATCTTGGGACTTTCTCTCTCTCTCTCTCTCTCTCTCTCTCTCTTTCTTCTTTCTTTGATAGGGTCTCACTCCTTAGTCCAGATTGATCTGGAACCTTCTTGCTCCAGGCCCCTGAAGAGTACAGGCTTATGTAAGTGGGTCTAATCATATCAATCACATGAGCCCATAAAGAATGACAATAACCTCCCAGGCAAGGACTCCTATGTGCAATAGTGGCACGATTCTCATAGTCACAACCAACCATTCTTTTCTTGGATTTATAGCCTGCTCCAGAGAAGTGATCCCATGCCTGGTAATGTCAGCCACGAAAAAAAACCAAAACCCTGGAGGTCATAGACTACATGAGGAAAACCACTACTGTTGGTTAGCTTAATAGACATATCATACTATCTTCTAAATATCCATGTTTATGCCCTTTAAAAATGCTCCTCTCAACCTTAATCAGTAAAGTATATATTTGCAGTGAATGGCAATTAAAATAGAGACCCATGACTTCTCCAGATGCTGAAAATAGGTGACGGATGAGGACATGGTCCTAAGCAAGTCCAAGCTTCCAAAGTGCAGGGAATTTTTGGAAACTGGAGATGGAAAGGATGCAAGAGCCAGAAGATAGGGGTGAGGGCAGTGAAATACCACCCTCTGGACATGATACAGCAAATATACTCAGAACTCATACCAACTGCAATTAGTGCCTACACACAAGACAGGCCTTCTCAGCAGTCAATCACAGATAGAGGAGGGCTCGTAGCTTTCTGCCCATTATTGCTAATTACAGGCCCCTGATGGATTGTGGGTGGTGAGGAGCCGTCGTCTTCAGTTTTGTCATCACTGATACATCCGTGAGACTCCAATGGATAGTTCCAATATCAAAGTCATAGCCACAGAGATGGTTCTGGTCAAAGCCAGAGAGTCACACACACAAAATAAAGTGTGAGGCAGTGATTGGTAAGGACGAAGGAGGGGTGGTGAGGGGAGGGAGGAAGAGAGCAGAGGGCTGAGGTGAGAGCATCAGAACATGTTATACACACAGGCACACACATGTTAAAGAA
This sequence comes from Dicrostonyx torquatus, assembly GCA_028555095.1. Taxonomy (NCBI): domain Eukaryota; kingdom Metazoa; phylum Chordata; class Mammalia; order Rodentia; family Cricetidae; genus Dicrostonyx; species Dicrostonyx torquatus. The sequence goes on along the minus strand of JAQHUG010000091.1, from coordinate 4,606,318 downwards.
TAAATCTAATAGTTTTGTGAATAAAAGAGGTGAAGAAAGGCTGTCCTAGTAGCCTTGAAGAAGCACCCTGATACTGTGGAGAGCTCTGTGGCAGGGCTCAGGGCTGTCACTGATACAATAGACTGTAGCCCTACAGCTATGGGTAATTGAGTGCTGCCCATATTCAGTGAGCAGGAAAAGGTCCCACCTCTCCCCATCCCTGAAACGGTCCTACAGTCCTGAATGCCACTTTCATTTCCCCTGGGAGATGCTGAACACGAGCATGACTCCATGCTCCAGATCCACAGACGCTATGAGATGAGGAACTGGCATCATTTGCAACCGATAAATGTTGTGATGCACTAAGAGAAAACTAACATTCTTACCCATTTCTGATTTCAGTCACAGGCTGACAATGGGTTTCTGCCTGCTTTGAGAAGCTCTCTGCTGGCTAGTGGCTTCTAATCCCAATTTTCTTGGGCACTGGGTCATAGTAGGGACTGAACCCAGAGCCTCCTCCATGCCAGCTTGTAATTTTTTTCCCAACATCTTTCTGCAGATCCTGGTAATATCTGTAAGCATATTCATCTGGGTGAGCTGAGAGTTGGTGCCGCTCCCTGTCAATGAGTTCCTATTGGCCCCAATAACTTCCAATGCAAATCTCAAACAACAACAGCATAAACCTCCAGACTGAGAAGAAGGCCTGAGAGGCAGCCCCCAAGAGGGGGAGTAGGACAGAGGGACTGGCGTCACTCCTAATTTCCACTGGTGCTTGCCCCAGAAATCTGCTTTTGCTACAAGAGAATAAGCAATTACTGAGTGAGAATCGCTGTCTTCTCAGCTCATTTGCTCGTCCTTCCATCACTGAGTGTGTTCTGCCTCCCATAAGCCCTCGCTTGGCCATTTAGAGAAGAGGCAAACCAGGATGGCCCCCTCCAAAGAAAAGGCAGAGGCATACTTGGTGAGTATTGGGAAATTTGATTTCCCATTAACTTTGGGTGGAATAAAAAATTGAATGCAATATTTATTTGTGATTCTCTGTTGTTTGGTTAGAGAATAATTATAGTTTACCAAGGCTTTAACTTGCTAAACTAATAGCATAATTTAGGATTAAAGGGCATACACACAATCACACACATACATACACACAATCACACACACACACACACACACACACACACACACACCCCACACCACACACCACACACGCTCCATATTGTGAGATCTCCGCCAGGACTGGGCCAGGACTGGACCTGATGAAGAATGTGGAAGGTTCCGGAAGGATCATCAGTGCCTGGCTCTGAGTCATTGTTTTTGTGCAGCAGTAAGGCTGCCTGGCATCTGCTGGCAAGCTTCTCCCTGACCTCTCCCGATCATGCATAACTTAATGAATTTTCAAAGGGAAATGGCTTCCATTTCTGCATGTGGAGCAGTTTGTTTGTAACCAAGTTTGCAGAAAAGAATCTGGAATTATTTATTGCAATTTGCACATTACTAAATAACACATGGTTTGCAAAAGAATATTTCTTCTGCAACCCCCGCAAAAAAAAAAATTGGATTTCAAATATCTAACGGGGAGGGAGTTTCATGTTTTATAAAAAGTCCTTCAAGGAACAGCAAAGTGGCAAGGCCTGGCACATACCTCCAAGATCAAAGGAGGTTTTTTTTTTAAAAAAAAAAAAAAACAAAAAAAAACCAGGAGCCTCATTCTCAGTGACTCTCAGTGGCTCCCACTCTCTTCAGCTATTCTTTTTGAGTTTGTCTTTATAGGCTCCTGGAGACACAGACACATAGTAAAACCTGTGTAAAGTCCTCAGAGCTGTGGTCATCACCAAGTTTCTCCACATAACTGAATGATAGAAACAGTTAAAGCTTCAGTTTCATTCTGTAAATGCGCTCCGTCTAATGTCTTAAAACGTGGAGCGGGAAGGAATGGGAAGAGAAGAGGAGGAAGAAGGGTGAGCTCATACCTTTCCTTGATACGGAGATGTGCTCCCTGTGGTACTCTCTCCGTGATGGCAGAACCCCAACAGAAAACCCCGATGCTGGCAGTCTCTTAGGAACATTTTTATGGTCTACTCAGTCCACACCTCTGTGCTTCTAGGCCTTAGAGGCTTCGCATGAGTTTCCCAAGCCCATAGTTCCAGGACAGAGTAACAAGAAGGCGGTAATCAGTGTTTGGAAGAGAAATTTTCAAGGCAAGTGATGGTGATGTGACCCTTGGTGCCAAGGGCGACAGCTTCTAGGACCTCTACAGACACAACATCTGGGAATGACTGGCTGCTGATCTAGGGTGAGGTCACCTGGAACCTATGTGCTTCTAGCTGTGTTTAAATCGTCTCATGACGGTTTCTAGTACCTACTATAGTGTAAGTACTGTGTAAATAGTTACTATATACATTGCTTATAGGTCATGACTACAGCAGATTCTGTCCATGTCCAGCAGAGGGGTCAGTATGCTTCACATATTTATGTTATCATTTAATTAGATGCAAGAAAGCAGGACCTGTGGCTGCAGAGGCCCTCTGCACTGAGAGACACTGAGAGACTGTGGGAAGTTCCCAGTGCCTAGTGACTCTCTGTTACAGTCCTTCTCCTACAGGATTTCTGAGGGGGCCTTTCTGAGGGGCACCCATTTAGGGCTCTTGGATTTTTGGGCAGAGGTGGAGATCAAGGGGATGGGGGTATAGTGGTTAAAGGGTTGTCTGAGTCAGGATGTCATGGTGGGATGAGCCATGCCTTTGAAGAAGCACACGGTAAGGGCTTAGCCACTCACTGCTAGACTGGAGTGCTTCACAGATGAAAGACAGAAGCAGGACCGACTTAAAAGCCTGAACCCATCTTCACCCCTGCAAAAAGCCCACTGGAGCTGCTCTCACGTTAAGCATCTCAGATATGAAGCAGAGAAGAGCCTGCTGTGCTTCCAAGCCTCTCTCCAGGCTTCCCTCCGTACTTCGAATGAGTTTGTCTGAGCATTAGATCTCTTGAACCTGCCTATCGTATTCCCCTGACTGTGTCGAGGAAGATTCTGTTTCTTCATAAACACCTTACCCATGGTAGCTAACAGCATCTGCCAGACTCCTGCTTTGTTGTACATAAATCATTTGACCTTTTCAAAGTTTCTTTTTCTCTAGAGGACTTTTAAAAACCATTAACAAAAAGAAATAGCTAAAAAGTATTAGAATATCAGTGAGGAGAATGCTGGATGCTGGGAGCTTATTTTAATTTTTTTCATAGCCAGAAGTATTTTTTAAAATGAAAAGAAAAAAGGGAGGGGTGAAGAAAAAGAAGAGGGGGAGGGGAGAAGCTGAAAGAGACGGGGGGGGGGGTAGAGAAAGAGGAGAGGTAGGAGGGCAAGGGAGGGGAGGGCAGGGAAAAGAAAAAGTGAACATTCCTTCCAAAGGCTCAGTGTTTGAGGCTTGGTCTCTGGAAGGTGGCACCATCAAGAAGTGATTAGCAGCATGGATGAGCTTACTGCTGAGTTCGTGTTAAATGGACAGTCAGAATGGAGGCCTGGTTGAAAAAAAGAAGTTATGTGACATAAAGGGGATGTCTTGCTTCTGGGCCCTCCTCTCATGATCTCCATTTCCCTCTGCTTCCCTGTCGTGAGGTGAGCATGGAAGTTCTCCTCCCGGGCTGTGTTCTTCTTCCACTGTGAGGCTTTAGCCTCACCTCAGGCACACAGCAGTGGAGCAAGGAAATCAGCTGACTACAAAAATGCCCTGAAAACCTGAGGAAAAATGGAACCTTCTCTGGAGTTGTTTCTTTCAAATGTTCTATCACAGCAGCAGCAGCAAGAACAGCAAAATATGGCTAAGAGAGAGAAGAAATATGGAGAAAGGAAGAAAAGGAGGGACCAGAGGGGAGGTCTCTGAATTCCTTTAAGTGGAAAGGCCAGGGTTCCGTAGCTTAGCTTGCTTTAGGTGTGTAAGCTGAAGTGTGAGTGGACAAGTTTGCTTCCACTTTGCTATTGAGGCCAAAGTGTCCAGATTTCTTAGTGACACTGGGAGGTGACGACCTCCATCTTCACTCTAGGCCGATATTTCTACTTTTGGGGGAAGTGTCCCCAGGAAAAGTAGCATGAAGCCCATATGAGCCCTGAGTAGAAGGGTCACATCTCTGGCCCGGGGTGACTGTTGGGCTGGGCACAGGAGGACAGCCACTTAGCATCTCACTGTTTTACTAAGTGCTACGGCTTGTGGGTCCCCAAGGCTGAGCCATGGCACCTCCAGTTAGGTGCTAGCCTTGTTGGTCCAAGTTCTGTGATTTCAGACTTGTGTAGGGAGTGCCCAGAAAAGACTGAGAGAAGGACGGGAGAAGGTTGGGAGTGGGAAGAGAGGAAAACACAGAGGGAGAAAGAAAAACAAAACAAACAAAAGGTGAAGAGAAAAGAGAGGGAGAAAGGAAGAGGGAAGGAATTAAGGTTGGAAGGGAGGAGACAGAGAGAGAGCCCTGCCTGGCTGCTCCTTGTCTTTCTCCTGCTCCCCAGTTCCTGTCTGTCTTTGGTCTCCTGCTCATGCTGTGCCCAGTGGCTATAGCCTGTGTTCATCACAGTCCATCCCACACTTCTTCAAGGCTGCCCAAAGACTCACTTCCTCCAGGTGTGCCTGGTCTTCTAGCATATCCCAAATTGATCAGCCGTCAGTACCTAACCTTTAGACCAGCACCCTGTTCTCCAGAATCAGTCTCTGCATGCCCCAAGTTCCAGCGTGCCAGCGGACTCCAGTAGAGCTGGACAACTCTGCCTGTGAGAGAAAGGGATGGGTGAGGGCTGAGGGCTGGGCATAGAGTGCCTGGTGTGACTGCCTCATTGTCGGCTCTGGCAGAAAGAAAGGAGCCAGAGGGCGTTTAAACCTTCGCTCAGATGGAGGCCAGGGGATTATCTGTGGATTTTCTTTATTTGTTCTCTTTCCTCCTTTGCCACAGCTAATCCAAATTTGATGGAAAAGGAGGCAGAGCTATTCCAAAGCCTCACAGAGTCCTTTGTGGTTGTGGCTCTCAGCTTGCTCACGTGTTTATTTTATCCCTTCTGTCTTCCAGTCACCAGCCTTGTCCTTCATGCCTGCTATGTGCTTCCCAAGGCTGGATGGTTGTGAACTCAAATCCTCCTTGCAGGCCATGGCTTCTGGTAGCTCCCCAGGAGTGACATGTAAGTGCTGCCTGGACTGGCAAGCACTGGAGACAACACTGGCTCATTCTAGAAACCTCTGCTCCTAAGCACAGAGCCTTTGGTGAGTTTCCAGGCCCTGCTCGGTCCCTGAAGAAAAAGAGGGAGCACCAGAGGAACACTTGCTGGTGATCTGAAACACAGTCGGGTGTATGTGATGGACATTCAGATGCTAGCAGGAAGAATTGCAAAGAGCCTGGTGAATGTCTAAAGTTGTAACTATAGTAATTACCTCATTTCAATCTGTAGACATTGTTTACCTGAAAACCATCACATTGTACCCCAGAGATATGCATAGCTACCACCTGTAAACAGAGACTGTACTTTCGTTTACCTGCTGCCCAGACCCAAATAACCACACAGAAACTATATTAATTACAACACTCTTTAGCCAATGACTCAGGTGTATTTTTAGCTAGCTCTTACGTCTTAAATTAACCCATTTCTATTAGTCTATGTATTGCCATGTGGCAGTGGCATTACCTCATTTACTACATGTCTTGTTTCCTCGGCAGCTGGCTGGCAGCTGACCTGACTTTGCCTTCTTTTTCTCTGTATCTCTGCTCGGATTTCCCGGCTAGACTTACTCTGCTAAGCCATTGGCTGAAACAGCTTTATTCATTAGCCAATAAAAGCAAGACACATATACAGAAGGATATCCCACATCAACCACCTGCCAATCAAATACTTAAAATGTTTAAATTCTAATAAAGAAAATGTCATTCTAATATTTACACTCTCTATGGAGCTTGCGGGCTGGGACAGAGCTGGTGACTGTGGGAAGGAAGGAAGGGATGGTGACCCACACACAGCAGCTGGCTGTGGCTATTTCATTCAGACTGCCTCTTGCCCTCAGAATCTTTGCAACTCCAGCTCACAAATGCAACTCCCTCAGAATAAAAATAAATAAAAAAATTCTGCATGGAGGCCAAAGGAAAAAACCCACTTCTGTTCTTCTCTTGAACTTTGAAAATGCTGCCGTTTGGTTCCCTTGCTGAGCATAGATCTGACATAGTCTGCCTGGTACTGCAGGCCGCGAGACACCAACTTCAAAGTTTGCTTTTTAAGGCTTTTTTTTATAGTCATTCGGGATCTTATGAACCACAATTATTTATGACGTTCAAGCTTTTCAAATCATAAGGCAGTCAAATGGCGAGCTCCAACATGAAAGGCAAGATGTTTCGTTAGAAATTACAAAGTTAGATGTGTATCGTTCAAAGATAAAGCAAATCCTCTAACCGCAGCGTTATTTGGGAGCTGATTTAATGGGCTTAGTCTTGGAAAGATAGAGATGTAAGGAGCTGACCCCCTAACTTTGAAATGGTCTGTGAATAAAGCCTCCTACCTGATTAGTTCGGCGCCAGGGTCCCTTAGCTCAGTTCCTAGAGGTGCAGCCAGCCAAAGCAGGGACAGCATGATAGGAAGTGTCTAGATTCCTGGGAACTGAACCCCTAAAAACTATGTGAGTTATTAAATTCCAAGACTAAAAGTTACCCAAATTATTTCTGCCACCGTTTGCTCTCTCAAAGTTATAGAGAGAAATTTAGGGAAAATCCTAAGATTTTTAATTCTAGGTACAAATTCGTCCTCCACCAACTGTGACCTAAGAAGCCATGCATGGGTTTCAGTTAATCATGCACTGTATTGAGGGCGGCCTGTCAATGAGGTGAACATGCAGGCGCACATCCCCAGGTGGGGCTCAGAAGTAAACAAATGCTCTTTCAACTAACTCCAGGTGGGCTGGGAATGGTTTCCTGGCTTAGAATTTCTTGTCCTCTTTTCCCAAGTACTAGTCCAAGTTTCTCTTGGGGACAACATAAAGCAACGCTACTAGAGAAACAGTTTGGGCTTTGGTAAAGGTTCCCGTAGCCAGTGAAAATTGTACAATAGAAATGGAGCCCATGACTTATTGAACCTGTGGACTTCAAGTCTCTACGATATTTCAAGGGGCCACCAACAGTCCTTCGTCGGCTGGCTGAATGCAGACTAGCACGTTAGCCAGCTCTTCCCACTCTTCATGGGCTGTTTGAAGAGAAAGGATACAGGTTTAACTTTCACTTGTTCGTGTGGTTTGCATCTTAGACATAGCCCAATGGTCCATCCTTTAAAGGATTAGTCCCAAGCCTGTGGCACTAGCCGAAAGTGATAGAACCTTAAAGAGTTCGAGGCTAGTGGAAGGAAATTGGACCTGTAGGAACCTGTGAAGGGCTCTTGGGAGCCCAGTCTCTTGTTCTCTAATTATTGGCTTCCCAGGTATCTCCCTCTGCCACATGCTGCTGCCACCATGGCGTACTGTGACCACGTACGAAACCTCCCAAACTATGAGCCAAAAACCCCTTTCTCCTTTAGGTTGATTATCTCAGGCGTTTTATCCCAGCAATAGGAAGCAATGACAAACTTACTAAATAAAACTCTTCACTGTGACAGGTTAGCGCTCAGTGGGTGTCTTCAGACCCCGCAGAAGAGCCAGACTGATGCTACATCTCATGTCCTGTGGTTGACCTGTGGTTTGTCCACCTTAAAAGGCTAGTCTTCAGTGCGGCAGGGTAGAAGCGATAGCACCTTGAGATGTGAGGCCTGGCAGGACAACATGGGGACACTGTGCTTTTGGAGGAATCCGAGGTAGCCCTTGTGAGACTCCCAGCGCTTTTAACAGTGCTGTAGAAGAACAAGTTTGGCCCCACCCAGCGCTTTTGCCTTCTGTCTGGCAATGTGCTCTCCTCCTCCTGCAGGCTCCCAGGTTTGTGCTGCTGTCAGTCACAAAGCCTTCATCAAGATGACTGTTCCATGCTCCTGAACCTTCCCAACTATGAGTTCAATAAACTGTTCGTTACAAACTCATACAGCTTTTGATGTTCTGTTATAATAACAAAATATAGGGTAATACAATGTGTCACAACCCCACTCGACACATGACCCAAAGGAAGGTCCTATCACATTTTCCATGATATATAGACATGCATGAAACCATGGCTTATTGTTTTTTCTTTCCCATTCTCAAATTTCAGGACTATAGCAGATTCTTGGTGATTTAGTCAAGCAGTAGGAGATTGGGCTGGCCCGAGGGACCGGGCAAAGGATTACAAAGTCAAGCTCATTGCGATTTTCTCTGAACAGAAAATCAAGATTGACATCAACGAACATTAGCAGCCATTTAGAACTGAGTCTCCTCTCTAGACATGATTGAAACTTGTTTGTCAGGCACTATACCATTTTAACTGCCCTTTAACTTGGCAGTATACATATATATATATGGACTTTCTATCATACTGAATTGATCTGTAAGCTGCCTAGAAAAAGGAAGGCATTATTTTTTAATACATTTGTTTCTCTGAACTTCAAAAAAAAAAGTCTTTCTAGAGATTATTTGAAGTGCCCATGAAGTAATGCATCTTTGATAAACAAAGTTGGTCTCAGGGACTTAGCATTCACTGGTGTTGGTTCTCCAGAATATTCTAGAACTAATATCCCTTATATAACAAAGAGTGGTGATATGTCTACCACGTTTTAGTTACATTTTGGAGAGCGAATTTCAACAAATTTTTCTCAGCTTTACCTTTTGATACCTCACTTGTACGATATGTGACTTTTCTGGATATCCCCTCTCCTGAGAACTGCTCCACGTGCCTCAGTCTGGTGTTGGTCTTCTGTGCCCAGATTCATGGCACACAGGCTGGGATTCGTGATGATTTCACCTGTGGCCCTGACCCATCCACTTCCCGAGTGGGCTGTGGGTAGAACTCAGTGCCTGAGCCCTTGTCTAGCATATGGCAGGCCAGGGATTGCATCCCCACCACTGTCACAAGGAAACGCAGAAGAGAGGGGAGTGTAACATGGAGAAAGAGAAAGATTTGCAACCTTCCTGGATGGGTCAATTCAGCATCATTGCATCTGTACCTCTGTTATAACTAGTGTTTCCTTCTGGGGTTGGCAGGCGTTACCTTAAAAGCTTGCTGGGCATCTTTTATTTGGATGTCTTCAAAGCACTTCATATGCAACTTGTCAAAAACTAAATTCACGGTGTCGTCACAAACCGCTCCCCCATTCATTTCCTCGTTTCTGGACATCTCTGCCTTCCCCATCTCCATGGTGTTGCAGAGATCTCAGCATTTTCTCCCAACATCTAATCAGTCTTGAAGTTCTAGCCATTGTTTTCCTCCATAGCTATTAACTCTGCTTCCTCCATTTTAGTCCTATGAAGCCATCTTGGTTTGACAGTCAGCCCCCCCCCATGGGTTATTTGGGAGTCCTTTCAGTATTTTTCTTACTCCGTCATCCCTCTCAAAACCATTGCCTGAGTTATCACATCATTGCCTGAATTATCACATCATTGGCTGAATTATTCTTCCGGGCCAAACAAGTCCATCTCAGACCAGGGCATTGTAACCGCTGATGTTCCATGACAATCAAGATTACTTCCAGGGGAGCAGTCTGTCCCGACCTTGATCTGTTCCCCATCTCATCTCAATACCACATAGAGTAGTTTGAAAATACCCCTTTAAGTTCCCTCAGTAAGCCGAAGATGCTTCATGGACCACAAACACTGCAAAGTTCCTTACTAGATGACTAGCCCAGACTGGTATATGATCTGTACCACAGGTGAATGACTGTGTGGCTGCCAGAACCCGAAGGGAGAAAGCCTGGAAGGGAAAAAAAATGCACATTTTATCCCGGTGTTACTTCATTGCTTGGGGTCATTGTTTTGCGACCGGCAGAGCACTCTGGAGAGACAGCAGCAGAGACCCCGTTCAGTAGCATGTTAGACTTTAGATCCCTCAGCTTCTGCTCTCAGGAGCTCGGAGGAGTCAGGGCTCTGCAGACTCTAGCTTTAAAGGCCATACCTGGAGTCTTCAAATCCACGTGTGCAGCAACACAAAAATCATTTGGAGATTGAAAGGGACACAAACAGTAAGGATGACTGAGGTCACAGTGGCTGGGACGCTTCCTGCCCGAGGGCCACCTGCTTTTCCAAAGACTGCCTGACTTCACACACCTAAGGAACCCTGTGACTTTACAATCCTTTCTGTACCCACCCCCCAATGGCTCCTGACTGGGGACGGCTTGTCCTCTAGTTTGAGCTACTGACTCTTTGTGAGTTAGTTAACATTTTTGCTTATCCACACAAGAGCCTTTGAAATTTTCTTAATGTTTTGACCGAGTTATAACCACTCGTTTCACAGGAAGGGAAACTGAGACTCAGTTACAGACCCATCTTGTCCAAATGTACAAGGCTGGCAATAAAGAACTGGAGAAAGAGGCCAGGATTCCCAGTTCGACTGTTCAGCATGTGTGTATATACCCTTCTCTACATGAGAGAGCCTGGAACACAAGTGGTCAGATGGTCTCTATTTTGGTAACAGGAAGCAGTGGCTGTGGAGAGGGCAGTCACATGCAAGTTCTGTCCTAGTGCACAGGACAGCATGTGGTGGCATGCCAGAAGAAGTGGCTTTTCCAGTATGCAGAATGCCAGTAAAAGACACCAGGGCTACAGAAAAGGCTAGACACATTACCCAGGGTCAGGGAAGGCACCTGGATGCCATTCCAGCTCTGGGACATGGTGACATGTGGAACAATTGGACTGGATTAGTTTCTCTCATGGAAATCAAATTAGTACGGAATGACATGAGACCCCACCAATCCCAGAACTTTATAAACACAGCCCAAAGGCCACAGCAGAGCAGCCTTCTAATGTTTGCTTTCCATCCATGATTGGAAACAGCCCATTCTGGTCCTTTTATCTTGTCATGACTGTTTGTTTTCCTGTTTGGTTCTGCTGGACAGCCCGAGGCCGAGCACGATGCAGAGAGAGTGGTGGCAGGCAAGGGCTTTGCTAGCCAGCGGGCCCAAGGGATTGTCTTTCCCCATGAGAGTGAAGAGTATGGTCCACGGCTGTCCCTCCTCTGGGTCTGGAGCCAGACACACAGATCTCTGAATTTTGCCTCTTATTGAGCAAGCATCATATATAGTTGAAAGCTCAGTTTCCTGATCTGGAAAGCAAAGGCAATCGTAGTACCTGTTTGCTTTCGTGATACATCACCTTTCAGGGTGGATACATCGTGGCTTCGCTGACGGTTTAATCTTCAACACATAGTCTCTCTCTCTCTTTCTCTCTCTCTCACTCTATCTCTCTTTCTTACACACACACACGCACACACACACACACACACACACACACACACACACACACACACGTGCGGGAAGGCTGGGGAGAGCCATTCTAAGAGTAAATTGTACAGTTTCCTGATTTTTAAAATTCCATACAGTGATGCTGTATGACCTTTGTATCTGCTTCTGATCCTGAGGTATCCATCTGCTGTATCACATCTTGTATCCATCATTCACATCTCTGGATTTAGCTGGCTCCTGGTTGGGCTAGGATAGCCTCAGTCATGAGGGCTGGTGCTACTTGCTTTGAACCATGCCTTTCGGACTCTCTCCTCAGCTAGCAGTGGGACATTATGAGCCCTCGCCGTTCCATGCTGGGACTTTCAGCTTGTTTGATCTTGCAATGGGTGTTACACATGCAGGTACAGCCGCTGTAGCTCACATGTACAATGGCCCTGTGATGCCCAGAACAGACAATTACCCTGTGGGTGTCTCACAGACTCCTGATGGCTTCTGTAGGAGAAGATTGAGTAACCGTAACAAAGATAATCAAGCCTCAGGAATACACAAGCTACACAAATCTTTTTTTAGTTTGGTTTACATCAAAGTTGACAGACTAGAATCTGAGCCTTGACATTTACATCAAGTATTCTGGTGTCACGCCCACTGCTTATTTTTGTATAGCCTGTGAACCAAGGGTGGCTTTTCCTTTTATTTTTTTATTTTTTAACAGTTAGGAAGAAGGGGAAGAAAAGGATATTTTGTGACATCCAAGGATGATGTGCAGGGTTTTTTTTTTTTTTTTTTGTCATTGCTCCGAAGTGTATTTCTGTTCCATCTATGGCTACTATTGCATCAAAGTTGCTGCAGAATTTTATTGTATGGCTGCTGTGGGTCTTCCCAGCCTAAAACATTTCCTATCTACCGCTTAGAGAAATATGTCTGCCAGACTATGATTTGCATGACTAAGTTCCTTAATTGATTGATCTGTGTCTAATTTTCCATCTGGAAAATGGGGGGGGGCATAGTCAGTTTTTCTTCATTGTGGCAAAATGCCTGGGAAAAAACAACTTTAAAAAGGAAATGTTCGCTTTAGCTCACAGTTTTGGGAATTTGGCCCACGGTCTGCTTTATCCATTGCTTTCAGGTCTGTGGTGTGGCACAACGTCATGGAAGGGGTGCATAGAGAAAAACTGTTGGCCAGAAAGTGTAGGGAGAGAGAAGGGGAGTGGGGGGAAGGGGAGTCCCCCCAATGACCTATGTTCCTCCTAAAGACCCTGCCTCCTGCAGTTCCAACACTTCCCATGATGCCACAACTCATGAGTGTTTGGGAGACATTTCATTTCCAAATGTCAGCAATTTCTACGTTCAGGACTCTCCAATGAGGATGTCCTGAGAACACTAAGCCAACTTGTATGTCACAACCATGACATGAATTCTGTTCCCTCCTTGCCCTCTCCCACTCCCTTCAAAGGTGGACACATGTAAGAACATGCATGTCACATGTGTGTATTTGGGGAAAGACACATGAGTCTCCTCTCAGACACTGCTGTTTGTTCTGTACTCTGCTGCTTCTCAGGTAGCCTGAACACTGAGAAAACCCTTTTTCCATGACTTTCAGCTCTTCCCATCCACCTCCAGTGTGGTTTTTCACAACATGATGCTGTCTGATCAATTCCCTCAAAAACCTCTGTGTGCTTTCATAGCTCAGAAGTCTGAGTTTCCAACGGATACGGTTCATTCGCTCACATTTCCGTAGAGTGCTGAGATAGCCTCAGCCAGAGTGGCTGGTGCTACCTGTCTTGAACCCGTGTCTTCCAGGATCCTGTAGTGTGTACTGATGTTGCCATGACAATTGCAAGGATGAAAGAACCATCAAACCTGGGCAACTGGGCACCTGGGCACCTCCAAAGGCTCTGCTTACAAGCATTTCGTCTAACTCATTCTTCAAGGATAGTCACAAAGTCAAGCTTGAAATAGAGCAGCTGGAAAATGTCCCACAATCCCTTCTTAGTCGAGGTTTTACTTTGCCAGTTTCAGTTGCACAAGGCTAATCTTATTCTGGGAGCAGTAAGATGGCTCCGACGGTAGAGGCACTAGCCACCACGCTGACACCCCGAGTTTGATCCCCACTTGGAATCCACATCCTGGAAGGAGAGAACTGATTCCGACAAGCTTTCCTAATGACCTGTACACACACGCACGCGCACACATACACACACAATGAATCTTTCCTTTAGCCAGCATATCTGGGCTGTATACACTACTCTCTCATTAGTCACTTGGTAGCTATTTTGATTACTAGATTAGCTGTCATGTTGCTGTGTTCAATTTATCCTTGTTCCATTTAGTAATGAGCCAAAGAGTAGTGAAGCCGGGGCTTTGAGTATTAAGGACAGAAGTCAAGCAGACCTTTCTTTAAGTAAAACGGTGAAAGTTCTCATTTCAAAGAAAAGAAAAACATCATATCCTGAGGCAATAAAAACATGTCGAGAGACCACCGCCATACACTCCTTAATTATACTATGTTGTTATAGTTGCCTTATTTTGTTATTAGTTGTTGTTGTTGATCTCCTCTTGTGCTTAATTAGCAAACTAAACTTCCTCATAGGTGCAGATGCATAGGAGAAAACATGTGTATAGATTTCAGTGTTATCTGTTGTTTAAGGTATCCGCTGAGGTCTTGGTGCACACTCCCTGGGTAAAGCAGAGCCAGTGTGTCCCTGCCTCTTAATGCATAAGCTGCAAAGTCACATGGGAAATGGATGGCTAGAAAGAGGGATGGAGTCAGAGGCCAGGAATGCATGTAGATTGAACGGTACCCTGAACCTTTCTCTTCATCCACTCAGAGGCTGGCTTTGAAACAGGTTCACAAGTAGACACTAACCAGAAAACAGTAATGAAAGTCAGAAATACGATCCCGCTTAGCAGTACTTAAATTTAACTGGGAATGGGTTTTAAGAAATGCAGTTGCTTTTGCAGTAGGGTTTCAGGCAGTGGAGAGGCAGCAGTTGGGGAATTGTGGGAGAAGAGAACCTGCCTGCTCATTTCCTTTGGGGTTGCAACTTAGGTGGTCCCTGCTTGGCCAGCTGGCAGCAGGAGTGGAAATGGAAGCCATTCACTCAGGCAACTCGGACTACAGGACTATGAAACCCCCTGGAAGCCCTGATGGCTCTCCACACTCCACTACCATCAACATGGTACAAGCTCCCCTGCCAGCCAGTGGCTCTGGCATGTCTCTCGTCCCTCACTGATGCCCATGGTAGAATTTTGCCAACAAATGCATTTGTACTCCAATTGCCATCATTTAACTGAACTTAAGAAAGTCTACAAACGTTTTATTTCCCAGTTTTTTTCTTGGTGTGACCCTGTTCAGCTTTGATAATCAGTGCTCATGCACAAATGACTTTGTATATAAGGACTCATTTTGTAGCCATGTGATGCATCTATTTGGGTAACATTGCCACTCTGAGCGCTTCCTATCCAACAGATAAAGCAGAAATAATTGATTTGGGAAATTCATCCCTAGGACTAGGAATCATAGGCACGCTGTTAAATTATTTTTTTGCTGTTGTGACCCAAGTGTGAGGGACCCACTCTTGGGTGCTCCCCTTCCCATTCTAAGCACGCACTCATCTACACTTCCGGTCACTGAAATTCAGCACATTTTTAGAGTACTCTTACCAGGGTGATATGCTTGACACAGTGGTTCATCTAGAGGGAAATATGATGCGGATTTGCTGTCAGGAAGTTTGGCGCATAGAGTACAGCCAGACAAATAGAAAGTTTTAAGCAGCTCTGACCTATTTGGCCAATAGTTGCCTGTCGTTCTGGTGTTGAAACATTGGTTAAAAGAAACTGCAAAATTTGCTGAGGTTTTGTGGAAACTGACAAGGCCATTTAGTCCCCTGCCCTTCTTCCCAGGGAAGGGAAGGCTTTTGATTTACAAGTTTCCCATGATAAGTCTCTCTTTACACATCCAGCTCCAGCCAGTTCCCGCCACTGCTTTGCTTTATTAGAAGGAAATACAAAAAAGAGGATGGAAAGCCCATGTGTATCAAAGTCCAACCAAATCCAGCCCCAGAGCAGAGAGAGTGTTGTCTCTGTTTGGTGTGGGGAGCTACAGAGACCAGAGCCCACGGGCAAGATGGTGACCATCATCCATCTCGGCAGTGCTTCATAGCCTTGTAAGGACTCAGATGAGGAAGTAGCTAATGCTGACAGACAAATGAAGGACTTGGTGGAGTTCCACAAAGCCTTTGGACTCAAATTTGATTGTTTCCTTTTTGCTAAAGTCACTCAATCACGAAAACACTTGCATAAACATCAGTGTTTTTCTCAGTGATTCTGTGGGATTTCTCAAATGTGCATCTATTTAGTCTAAGATGAAACACTGGTTACAGGATGAAAAAAATTAAACATGCATTCCTCGGCTCTCCAGCATCAACCACTAACGGGAATCCCAAAGAGTCATTAAATCACAATGTGCTTAAAATAACAAATTAGAAATAAAAATGTTCCAAGACATTGGACTTCAAAATGATCTCTGACTGCAAGGCCTTCTGAACTTGGGTCTGGACATCATTTGGGCCCATTGAAGACAACAAAGCTGAGAATGGTGGGGGTCTGGGAAGGGAGCATAGACAAGCCTTGCTGAGTGGGAATATAAACATTCAGGACACTTGGTGTCCCTATGGGATGTGGCATTCCCAACAAAGGGTTTTCATGTGGACATCAGAGTCCAGATTGTACTTCAGTCTCATAGATCTCTTCTTTTTCCCCATGAGGCACGAGAGAGAGAAGAACAGAGGGACATCGGTCTACATGAGTCTGTAGGGAGTTCTTCATTGCACTAGAAGGTGACCAGATGTTTTTATTCTAATGGCAGAGCAGTATTGAGAACAGACATTCTAGGAAGGAGAAGTGCCTATCAATGTCACTAGAAAACTTTTTTCAAACTCTTTTCTCTGCCTCCTTGAAGAGACGGAGGTGTTCTGGTCAGTTCTGGTTTACTACATGATATCGACTGAAGCCATGTTTACTTACTTCAGAGGTGACAGTGACAGTCTAGAAGACCTCAGAACACACAAGTTGAGCCCAGTGAGGTGACCCATCATAAACAGATAGATCCACATTCACAAGCATCAAACAGTGATAGTACATTCAAACACAATGACTCTTCTGGATTTAATGAGGCCTGGGCCCTTACAACCTGTCAACAGAATACCCAAAAGGGTATTGCAAAGTGAGGAAATGTCCTGTCTCTGTGCCAGACCAACATCAAAGCCAAATCTGAGGGGTGGCGATAGACGTAGGAATCATATCCTAAAAGGGACCTTTCAGAATGAAGTGTTTACTGGATGCTAACAGCAAAGGGTAGATGACGGTCGGAAGTACTATTGTGTGGAAGAGGGAAAAGCTTTTGTTTTCTTTGGCGCCAAAGGATAGACTTAGAACAGATAAGAAGGAGTCATAAAGATCCAGATTCACATTAAGAGGAAAAGAACGGTCTAACAATTCAGAGAAGCAGAGGCGATCCTCTGAGGAGGGTGGGAGCCTGTCTTTGAATTTGTTCAGGAGCTGCCAGAGCAGCCCCCTGGCAGCGAGCCCACAAGATTCTTGTGACTTGGGTCGGTGACCCAGATGACCTCCGATGTTTCTTGGAAGTGGTGAATTTGCTGTTTAGAAAAAGTGGACGCCAAGCACCAGGGTGGCTTTTCCTGTGAGCAGGCTGAGAGGGGACTGAGCAGATGCGCAGGAAAAGGCTGGATTAGGCAGTTTGTCTGCGCGATGAGTTTTCTTTCGCATTGGTAAGTGGGGATGCTGTAAACAGTGTCTTACTCTGGTCCATATTTGTCCAAACAAATGTGTTTTCACTGAAAATAATGTAAATATGTGATTACTGATGGATGCATTCACCCCAAGCACGGCTCACCAGGCAGCTTCCCTTCTTCAACCCAGAGTCTAAACCCAGTTGTTTTCAACATTAATCAGTGAAAAACAAACACATCAGAGCCTACATTTGCATCAGTTCTTAACTACAGAAATTGTTCTTAACAAGGCCAGAGTCAGGGTACCTTCCCGGTAAGCCAGCGGGTAGACAGAGTCATAAAAAGGGATCTGCCTCATAAGAGCAAAGCATGCTAGAGCCAGGTACTGAGAAGCCCCCAAGGAGCATCATCCCAAGGCGTGAGCATGGACCAATAGCCACCTACCCCTCTAAGAATCTCAAGGTCATCAGAGAGTAAAGTCGGGGCCAATCCAATTGGCACACCAATCATGGGGAATTGCTGATGGCTTAGCCCAGAGTTCAAAAGAAAATGTATTTGGAAACCATGGAACCATGAGTCTAAACACCAGATGCATCCATACACCAAGATTATTCCATGGAGTCTAAACAGTAATGTTGACATTTGTACCACAGTTAATAAGGAAAGCATAACACATTGTTTGTGACCTCTAGAGAAGGCATCATTCTTTGATTGCAAACAGCCCGACTCTGTCATTTATCAGTGTGTGTCCTGTGGGTGGTATGGAAAACACAGCATCATTCTCATGTCTATCCAAATGTAGTCATCATCCACCCTTAAAACAAAGTTGCTGTAGGAGTTCCTACAACCAGTAGCCTTTAAGTTACCCTCCCATTTGGGAGTGGCATCTTATACTATATATGGTGATGTATATTCTTTCTTTATCATGTATACAATATTCAACCTGCACATATGCCTGCAGACCAGAAGAGGGTGCCAAAGCTTATTACAGATGGTGTGAGCCACCATGTGGTTGCTGGGAATTGAACTCAGGACCTCTGGAAGAGCAGCCAAGTTGCTATTAACCGCTGAGCTATCTCTCCAGACCCAATTGTAAACACTTAATGACTTTCAAAGACTGTTAGGAGACATCTCCAGTCTATGGCCAGCTGTTGGGATAAGACATGATCTAATAGTTCATTTAAATAAAACCTTATATGGTGATAAATACTTGAATAGTCCGAGAAAGTTAACAGCTGAAATAGAAAAGAAATTGATTGTTGTTGAAGAAAAATTACAGTAGGCACATGTGGATAGGGTGAATCCAAATCTTAATTGCATTTTAGTCATATTGCCTTCCAGAATTTCTCCTATAGAAATTTTAATGCAAATGGAAGATATTATCTTAAAATGGATATTTTTACCAAATAAACAAAGGAAAAAATTAAAAACCTATGTGGGAAAAAGTCTCTGAATTAATTATAAATGAAAAAATTGAGACTTCATCAACTAGCAGGTATAGACCCAGCAGAGATTATAGTGCCTTTTACTATGGATGAAATTAAAAAATTATGAGAGGACAATGAACCTTGACAAAGAGCTTGTGCTAATTTTTAAGGAGAGATTAATAACAATTATCCCCAGAGTGATAGAATTAACCTTATAAAGAGAACTACTTGGATCCTTCCCTACATTGTACAGGACACACCAATAACTGGAGCCCATACATTCTATACTGATGCAAATAAATTAGGGAAGGCAGGTTACAAGTCAGAATATTTAAGTTAAGTGGAACAAAACCCTTATACTTTTGTCCAAAAGTCAGAATTATATGATATTCTCATGCTACTAAAAGATTTTAAAGAACCTCTTAATATATAGTTACTAATTCACAATATGCAAAAGAGTTGTCTTGCGTACTGAAACCACTGAATTTATACCAGATGATACAGAATTGACTTCATTAATCATACAGGTTCAAGATATAATCAGGAATAGGCTCTGTCCCATATACATAACACACATTCGATCCCATACAGGTCTGCCAGGTCCTCTAGGACAAGGTAATGCAAAAATTGATTGATTACTGATTAGAAATGTGCTGAAGGCCTCAGAATTTCATAAGAAACATCATGTCAATAGAAATCTCTTGAGAAAGATAAATGATGGCTCATTCACAGAGGTGACGATCATGCAGGTAGTAAGGAAACCATTTAGAGTTGGGGCAGGGTTCTGCTCTTGTCTTTACAGAAAAATACACATCTTCAAAAATTCAAGAGACCCTGGATGTTTGCATGCTGACAAAAGGAAAAATAACTATCCAATAAAGATCATCAAGAAAAAGAAATATGCTGGGTGGTGGTGGCGCACGCCTTTAATCCCAGCATTCAGGAGACAGAGGCAGGCGGATCTTTGTGAGTTCAAGACCAGCCAGGTCTACAAGAGTTAGTTCTAGCACAGGCTCCAAAGCCACAGAGAAACCCTGTCTCAAAAAAACCAAAAATAAAAAAGAAAAAGAAATATGATTTATGAGGACAGGTGATCAAAACATATATATATGAATACATAGAGCTGGCTTTGGAGTTGGTCAGTGGCTCTGTCCTTCTCTAAATCCAAGCATGTTGTTAAAATAAAAATTCAGAGTTTCTGTCTCATGTCAGGAGCCATTGTATGGAAAAGAAAAAAGAAATTTAGAAAAAATTTACTTTTCTTCATACATTTTTTGTCTTTATTGTACCTTTCATTGAATACACGTCTGTATAAATAATGTTTAAGTTTTCCACAATAAACAATGAATTTTCCTGCAGTAATCTTTGAAGTTTCCAGGAAGACGATGTGGCCCCACAACAACAACTACACTTGGTTGACATGACATCATGATGCTATTAGCACTACTATAAGACCTGTTTGGGGTATCAGCTGCTCAAGATGGTTCCAACTTGGTTAGCTGAAATGGTGCATATTTTTTTTACAACATTCAGGCCGTAAGTACAAATAGAAACCTCAGAAAAACCCTACCAAATACTCAGAGACTATTTGCAATAATACAGACAGTAATCTTGGAACTTAATCCTCATTTTACTTTCACAGGATCCCATAGAAAGAACATCACCCCCATGACAGCTGGAACTAATTCTAGAAGACGACATTCCCTCTCCCAACAAAGTTTGTCCTAGAGTTAGGGACATCATTTAGGGGTTGATTATAACTCTTATCAGGTTGGAGGTTATGGGGAAATTATGTAAGCTCAGGGATCTCTTTGGGGGAAAAAAGGAAAATTGAATGGGATAATAGATTAGTGTGAGCTTACTCACACTAATAATAATAGTGAATAATGGAGTGAATACTTGTGAGCTATTACTTATAGGCAATTTGCATTGGTATAGATTCTTATATATTTATACAAACTTAAATTATATTGAATATGTTCCTATTTTTGTCTACAATATTTGTACACCTAGGCAAAGTTATTTTGTCATATTGTATGCATGCATGCTTAAGACATTTTGTATATTGATACAATTTTAGGATATATTTATCATATTGCAATATACATTTCTACCTCTGATCAAAATACTTATACATTGTTTACATTTTGTGGTCATTGTCCTCATTTGTTGCACAATTGTTTAAAGATTGTTTAATATTCTAATATAAAGTCTTAGTCTGTAAGCATTTAAATAATTTAGGGTTCTGTTGATGTGCTCCTGGCAGCACCGATCTATTTCTAAGAGAATGTTGAACACCAAAGACACTCCACTTGTAGTTTGTTTTCTTCTTGGCAAAACTGGCTTTGGGCAAGGAACTGCCCAAGATGTCTCGACCATGCATGAAGTCTGGACAGGACAAGCAGGACACAAGAAAAAAGACTGTCAAATCTTGCCAAGACAGGGTAAGATGGTTTTGGAAAACTTCCTGCCTCTGAAAATGGTCTGTCAGTGACTCAAGGTCTCAGCCAAAGGTGGTTGCTCCAACATTGCAAATAAGAATTTGAGTGATTGCCTAGGTAGCTAGTTGTCTCTGTCATTTGTGGCACATTTTGGAAGTTGCTTGATTGCACTTCCTGCTTACTCAAGTAATATTATTTCCTTTCTCGGGTCTTCAATGGGGTTGAAGACTAGATAGTTGTAGTTACTTTCCTCTCGTGACTTGGTCAAGTTATTTATAATATAAGACTTAAACTCCTTAGAATAAAATAATTATTAAGACATTTATCACATGTTTCTTGCTTGATATTGTTTATGCTGGTTGTAATTCTTATTTTATACCTGACATTTGTTCTTATTGTATATAATATTAGACTTAGAACTTTCTTACTTAAACAAAGTGGGGAGGTGCTGTAAGAATTCCTACAGCCAGTAGTCTTTAAGTTACTTGCCCACTTGGGCGTGGCCTCTTATACTATATATTCCCATGTAAAGTGCTGGTCTGGCCTCTCTTCCAGCTGCATGATTCGGTTCCTACTCCCCATTCGAACAGAGGACTGTGATCTGTGAGTCACCCCTAAATAAATGACCCTTTATTATAGTTGATTCTGAGCTAGTGTGGGATTTCTTTATAGTGTCCTTCTTCACAAAGTCAAGAACTGCTTGCAAAATAGAGCTTCTTGGGGGCACAGAACAGCCTGGAAAACACTGTTTAACACAGTATGGAATCACTTAGACCCAGGCACAGCCTGATCTCAACCATACATGCTTGAAATGGAACATGAACTGTAGTTACAGAAAGCAAATGCTTTTGGTGTGTTTCATTTAAAGAGGAGCTCATTATCCAGGGTTTCCCACAGATCCTGTGATAAGCAAGGTCATACCAAGGGCTCCATCCACTGCTCTCTGCAAAGACTCCTCCATCAGTGAGGTCTCCAAGCAATATCCTCTGCCACTACAAAATGTTTCAGGAAACAGAACCAAGTTGGAAGTGAAGGAGGGTTCATCTGTATTTCTGTGCTTTGATTGGTTAAATAAAAAAGCTGCCTGGGCCATTTGATAGGGTAGGACTTAGATAGGCAGGGAAAAGAAAAGAGGACGCTGGGAAGACTGGGTCAGAGTCAGTCGCCAGGAAGATCCCGCGACAGATGGAAGTACCGTAGATCCATCCAGTAAGTCACCCACCTCGTGGTGACATACAGACTTTTGTAATGGGTTAGTTTATGAGGTGAGGGCTAGCCGGGAAGAGGCTAGAGATAATGGGCAAAGCAGTATTTAAATTAATACAGGTCTCATGTGGTTATTTTGGGCATAAGCAAGCAACCAGCGGCTGAGCGGGCCAGCAGCTGGGGGCTTGGGAGCCAGGCGCTGGGAACACAACCCACACCTTTCCCCTATTTACAACATGGAAGTAGCCACTTTGAGAGTTGAAGTCTACTGCAGGGCTTTGCTTATGGTCTGGGCCTGAGACACAGTGCATGTTTTAGGAAGACAGTGTGACTAGAAGGAAGCAAACATTGGTTCCAAACCAAGTTCTCAGATTTACCAGGTCAGAGGAATCACTTCCAATGGTTCTGTTTTTTCATCTGTTCAGCGAGAGAGCAACAGTTGGCCTCCTTGACACCTGTGGGGCTGTGCACTTCAGCACAACAGCATAGAGGACCAAGGGGTGAGCAGAGAACCCTGGATGTGGAGCCATGGTGGGGCAGACTCCTGCCTCTTGCTCACTCACTCACATCTTACACAGGAAAGCTTTTAATGTCCCCAAGTTCATGAAGTGAAAACGCCCCAATTTTTGAGGCAGTTGAAGCATTAAACAAGATAATTTCCAAATCCTCTTAGCAGTGACTTGAGCCTCTGAGCAATGGGCCTCTGATGCCTGACATTTAGATTCCCGGCACTGTGCCACAGACGTTCTGTCATTTAACCTTTATGACAATAATATGAGTAAGCATGAGAATGAAGCCCACACTGTACATAGGAAATTAAAATGTTTATGAAACTCCGAAAGTAGCACACTCCTCCCACCCCTTTTAAGGAAATACAGAAGAAACTAATTCTTCATCCTAAGGACCATGACTGTGCTAGGGGCATGTAGATCTGTTCCCTTGGAGAAATAGGAGCAGCAGGAGAAAGTACACAAGATGGCGTCTTCTTACATCCACTTACTTCTCATTCCAAAACATTGCTGTTTGGGTTGTTGACCTGCCTTTGTCACTAGACATAGCTCAATATCATTTTATTCATTTTACCTACTGAGACACCAATCAGAAACCATCCCCACAGTCGTAACCAGTGTGCTAGGCTCCCATTGTCTCAGCCTCAGCAGTGTATAGTGAATGTCATTTCAAGAATGGCTATCCTAACTAGAAAACAGGAAGACATTTCTACCAGAGCATGGTAACCTACAAGTGGCCACACTCCGGCCTCCATCAGCTGCTAACAATTGCCAATAATCCTAGACCGGGGATGGGGCCTCTTGAGGCTCTCCTCTTCCCATGCTAGAGTGTTGCTCATGCATAGACCTAGTACAGATAACCAAAGCTGTCCTTTTTCTAATGTGTATTCTTGATTGTCTTGTTAAAAGTTAGTTGACTGTATGAGGTGATTTATTCTCAGGCTTCTGTTCAGTTCATTAGTCTATGTGCCTATTTTTTCTTTTCTTGTTTTATTGTTTTCACTGTGCCATACATTTTTCTTCGCTCTCCTTCCTTCCTCCCCTCTCCCCTTCTGCCCTCTCCATGACCCCCACTGTTTGGGTCAGCATGGCTTTGCAATGTAACTTCTATTCAAGAAGTGTGATGACTCCAATTTTTTTTCCTCCTTCAAGGTATTTTTGGCCACTCAGGGTAGTTCCACAAAAAGCTTAGACTTGCCTTTACTAGTTCTGTGAATAATGGGTTTTGACTGAAAAGCTGACTATAGGTTGCAGCAAGTATTACAGGCATCTAAATAGTATGAACTCTTTTAAGCCATGAGCATGGAGTGTGCTTCCATTTGTTTGTAGCTACCTCAGTCTCCTTCACCAGTGTTGAAGTCTTCAGCATGTAGAATAATTCACATCCCTCATGAAATACATTCTGAGTACTCATCTCTTGTGACACTATCATATGGGTATCCTTGGATATACTATTCTTTTCCTACTCTGTACCACAGACTTAGTGTAGTTGGCTGTTTTAACTCTTTGCTCTTTACTCTTTGGGGGCCTGCCATTCAACTCCCAAATAATCACACAAAGACTTAGTGTTTTGTGAATGTCTGGCCTTCTCTTGGCTTATTTCTAGCCTGCTTTTCTTAAATTATCCCATCTACCTTTTGCCTCTGGGCTTTTACCTTTTTCTATTTCTGCATATATTTTCTTTCCTTCTTATTCAGTGTCTGGCTGTTTGGCTAGGTGGCTGGGCCCTGGCATCCTCTTCCTGCTCCTTAATTTTTTTCTTCCCAGATTTTTTCCTCCAATTTAATCTCTCTGCCTGCCAACACTGCCTATCCTTTCTCTTGCCTAACTATTGGCCATTCATCTTTATTGGGCCAATCAGATGTTTTAGGCAGGCAAAGTAAAACAGCTTCACAGAGTTAAACAAGTGCAACTTAAAAGAATGCAGCACATCTTTGCATCATTAAATAAATATTCTACAGCATAAAAGAATGTAACACATCTTCAACTAATATTCCACAACAACTTAGCTAGCTCATTAATGTGCATTGCTTTCAAGGGATCCAAGCTGCTCTCAAGTTCAGTATTTCTTCTACAGACTTTGCTTCCTTAAACTTCTATGTATGAAGCAAGAGCCCACATACGGGGCAATCAGAACATCATCTGACAAAAGCAGTGCCTGATGACAGCTGGCAATTCCTTTATCAGCAGTCAATGGATGAGAGTGAAGCTGCTTGCTATGGCCTCCATGGCTTAAGGTGCTGAGAGGATCTAGGGTCTTCTCACAGTCATGTGTCTGAATTTACTACCAGACTTCCTTTTCTGTCTAACTAATTCATGGCCTCCTTACAGTGTTCCAAAACTCTGGGCGCAAAGAAAAGAACATAACTAAAGAAGAAAAGTAGAGAACAACTAATCCTAATTCATCACTCTGTGCTGTAAAAAGCAGACAGCAGTTGTGTAGCACCCGTAGTCATATTACACTTACAAGGGCCACTCGCCACTCATCTCCCTATGCTCATGATCTTGTCAGTATTATGATTTAGCCTCTCTCCTCTTGCCTAAGGCATCCAGCCACCACAGAAACTATTCCAGTTAGCTACAGATTTCTTGTCTTCTTCTGCTGGATGTGTAAATGCAGACCACAATTTAAAATGTTATTTTGTTTGTTTGTTTTTGTTTTTAAGAAAAAGGCTGGCAAAGTGGCTCAGTGTGTAAAGCTGTGAAACCTAATGACCTGAGTTCAATCTTTGGAATAGATAAGGTAAGGAGAAAATTGACCCCCACAGGTTGTCTTCTGACTCCACACACACTATGACACACATGCATGAGGCACACAAATTGGGATTTTTTTTTGTTATTGAAAAATAAAATGTAGAGATAAATATTAAGGAATAAACCTGAGAAATTCACAGAGTGATTAAGACATGATGCTCCCTCTCTACTTTCTTGATCCAAGAGGCACATGACCCCTTGGCTCTGCCTCTTCCTTCCCCATGTGCCTTTCTTTATCCTCTTAGTTCTCCAGAGAACTCAGTGGTTCACTTCAGTCGGCCGAATGTGGACTTTGCCCTCTGAATGGAGGTCAGCTCCACTAGTGATCTCAGAGCAATCAACATGAGTGAATCTCCTCCAACATTTTCCTCTTTGGTCTAAACAAAAAGGAAAGGTTTTAATCTAACATAATAAAACTAAAAGCAATAAAAATAATTATCAGGTAAGAATTGTATTCATAATGTCAAGTCCATTTGTATTAGGCATATTCAGAGAAAACACTCCATTATTTATTCTATCTTGATGAATCCAAAGCTCTGTACTTATTTTACCTTCTATCATAACTAAGGAAAATTACAACTATAACTACCTAGTCATGAGCTCCATCAAAGATCCCAGAAGGATATAATATTACCTGAGCAAACAGGAAGTACCATGCCAACCACTTCCAAAAAGACAGAGCTAGCTTGCAGCCTGGACAGCCACCAATGTTCCTCTGCAACACTGGAGCATTTATCATTGGCTTATGGGCCTAGAATATCTGACAAACTTTTCTGTGAAGGACTTTCCCACCTTGTCTTGGTAAAGTTCAACAGTCTTACTCCTTTATGCTCTGTTTGTCCTGTTTGCACAGTATACTGTCAGCAGTCGAGAAAAGGGCAGTTTCTTGAACAAATGACTAGTTTTGCCACAATAAAGGCAAACTCTATATGGAGGTTCTTCGATGCCCATCATCCTTTTATGAAGTAGATCTGCTAAAATCTGCTAAAAGCAGATGTGTCTTGTCATGAAAAGCCTTAGGTTATTAAAACATCATAAATGCCATATTTTGTATGCCTTTGAAGTGTTTGAAGAAAATCTATCTAAAATATATCTGTTTAACTTTGAAAACAAACCTAATATGACTACAAGTTTAATTATTATAGTTGACTAATTATTAACTTGTATTTCTTAATTATGCATAACACTTTTAAATAAGCTGCATAAGCACAATACCCTAAACAAGAGTAGAAGCATACATTCAATATAACACAAATAATTTAAAATTTTTATCAATATACAAAAATCCATACCAATGTAAAATATTTGAAACCAGTGGTTGTTTGAAAGTAGACTCAACTATCTACCTTTTAATCTCATCATTTCTTCCTTTTTTGTTTTTTTTGGTTTTTTGAGACAGGGTTTCTCTGTGGCTTTGGAGCCTGCGCTGGAACTAGCTCTTGTAGACCAGGCTGGTCTCGAACTCACAAAGATCCACCTGCCTCTGCCTCCCAAGTGCTGGGATTAAAGGCATGCACCACCACCGCCCGGCCATCATTTCTATATTATATCCTTGAATCTAATCTCCTTTGTTTAGCTTTTTCCCTGACCATTACTAATAATAACTTGTAACCAAGCCCCTAAATGATGACAAACATCTATAACCTACTGAATGATCAAAAAAAAATCTAACCCACCTCTTGGGAACATGGGTGTTATATTCTTTAGACTGCCTTCTGTTGTCTGGCGGTGACAACACCTTTAGGCGTTGCAAGTACATACATGTGCACAAACTTGTGAACATATATACTCCCATATCCCCCATACATATGCATTCAAAATAAAATTAATACAATGCATCAATTATGGAAATATTTGTAACAAAATTATTTTAAACATAAATGGTTTCTAGAATTGCCTATGTAATTAAAGGCCAGAAAGTAAAATCCGAAATGGGGTGAAG
Source organism: Dicrostonyx torquatus (assembly GCA_028555095.1). Lineage (NCBI taxonomy): Eukaryota > Metazoa > Chordata > Mammalia > Rodentia > Cricetidae > Dicrostonyx > Dicrostonyx torquatus. The sequence continues at coordinate 4,579,017 of JAQHUG010000091.1, read as the reverse complement.
GGAACTTGTTCACCCTTCTTGTCTTGATGCAGGTCTTTCTCCACTTCTGCTGCTGGAATCCAACAGCGTATGAGCCCCCACCCATTCACTGACCCAGGTTTCTCAGGGATATCACACAGCATGCCTTGCCATGCATAGGGTAGGGTCGAAACCTTGCATCCAGGCATCCAGCACAGAAACAGGTCACAGCTGGCCTTTCCAGTGCTAGCTAGTTCACACAATATCCCAGATTCCCTATCCTTCAGAGACCCAAAGTCTCACATGGGACCTGCACGTTACTGAAGGCAGAGATCTCTTTCCTGCATTTCCAAAAGAACAAAGATGCACAAAATAGATGTTTAAGCTCTGAAGTGCTTGCCACATCCTAGAGTCTGAGAAACAAGCTAACTCACTGGGGGAGTCAAGTATGCACCGGATGATTTGGAAATGTCCTGGTTCCAGAATGGCTTTTGAAAATGTGTGTGAGAGTGGGTTTGAGGTGGGAGGTGCTAGGCCATAGAAATAAATGTCAGAAATGCCAACGCCATTGGGCCATATGACAGTCTTCTCAGACCCACTGTCTATGGACAGCAGGGCTGGCACCAAAATTCAGGCCACCCCCTCCTTGGCTCACACTCTATGTTCTGCATCTGGTTGCATTCTTTTCCTCTTCTCTCACTGGGGCATTTTCCCTGTCCAATATCCCATGCTGGATGGCTGCGATTGCCACTTCCTGAAGGTGTCTAGACACTTAGCCTTCCCTGCATCTTTTTTATTCTTCCTCACCTTTATCTCCGCTGCCTCGAGTACCATCATCTGGGGCCAACTGTCTAATCCTTGTGTCTCTAGCACCTGTTTCACTCCTGAGATTTCCCACAAGCCTGGAGGTCGCTGTTCTTTCCCAAGGCACACTTAGGCATTGCCCTCTGTGTCTTCGAGCAGCAAGCTTTCAGAAAGCCAAAGAGCATCTCCCTCACCACCAACAGCAGACCTCTCAGAAGTACAGGGTCATTGTTTCCTCTCTAACTCAGTGACTCTCAACCTTCCTTAATGCTGTGACCCTTTAACATAATTCCTCATGTTGTGGTGACTCCCCCAACCACAAAATTATTCCTTTGCTCCTTCATAACTATAATTTACTGTTTATAGTTACTTCATAACTTTAAAATACTGTTATGAATCATAATACAGATATCTGATATGCAGGCTATCGGATATGTAACCCCCCTGGGGGGGGATCATGACCCACAGGTTGAGAAACACTGTTCTAACTGTTCAGTCACTGAATAAACAGTCCTTCAAACAATTTCCACCATCCTGTGCTCAGATAATACCTCTGGAGGATCTGGCTAAATGTCTTAAATCCTCTCCCCGATGATTCGTCTGCAGGGTTTTGTGTAGTCCTTTCTTTCCTCTGCCACATTTAAAAATACTTGGTGTCCAACACAGCTCTCATTGGGTGGACATTCCATCTTAGCATCATTGAGCCAGTTTTTATGCACAGCAGATCATTCGTTCTTTGTAGCTTCAGACTCTGGGCCTCAGACTTGCTAATGCTTTACCCATCCTTCCTTCTATGCTTTCTGCTCTTCTCTATGCTCTGATCATTTCTTCAAGTTGTTTCTCTTCTGTTCCTCTTGCTGGGCCACGAAAACTTCCAGTTTCCTGTACTGGGATTCTGGGACACTGTTCAGAAAAGAATGGTTTTGTCTAGCTTTAAGGACAGCAAACTGGTTTGTTAACCTCAAAAGCACACCAAGTAGTCATGGGGAACCTCTGTCAGCCAGTGACCTTTAAGAGGTTAGACCAGGTTAGGGTGTGACCTTTTGGGTACCCAGAGAAAATCGCCGGCCCGCCCAGGGCTCACTATCTCTGATTCTCACATCACACACCTGAGATTGGACTTCTTGTTCCTGTTCTGTGAGTTTGCCCATTATCATAAAGAAAATGTAAGTGGAATCTTTTGGTGTTAGCTTGGGATTCTTTGACCCACATCCTCGCTCCCAACAAAGTAGGACATGGAGTCTATATAGAATTAGCCAGCCTTTTGAGTTCCATTTAAGTGTTCTTTGTGTGATCCAACCCTTCAAGACCCATCACTCTACAGTCGCAGGGATGCTGTAGTGTAGAGTGGCCCATGTCATGATTGCTACTGAGAGTTTCACCTGATTCTTAATACCCAAGGGTCAGAGAAGGCGATGAGTGGGAGTAGGGTGGGGATGGAGTGGGCAGTTTTGCAAAAACATTCTTGGGCCTTGTGGTTTTGAAACAATACCACAATTGTGGACTCTTAGGCTACTGGAAGCAGAAGTCATTTTACAGAGTTCAGCTTTTTGGCTGCTTAGGGGCAATGTCCAGAAAGCAAAACCAACGGTAAAGTTGAAGTGCTCCCCCTACCCCCTCAAGGAAAAGGTGTAAATAAATCCAGGGATGGGCGGAAGGAAGGAGGAAGGAGACAAGGACACTCTAGAAAGGTAAGTGTCCTGGCAGGAATATTCTAGCCAGGAGTGGTGGTGCACGCCTTTAAGCCTTTAATCCCAGCACTCAGGAGGCAGAGGCAGGCAGATCTCTATGAGTTTGAGAACATCTTGGTCTACAAGAGCTAGTTCCTGGACAGGCTCCATAGCTACAGAGAAACCCTGCCTTGAAAAACAAAAACAAAACAAAACAAAAAGACATTCTAGAGAGACTCTGCCCCTCCCTTTTGCTATCACATGGTTGAAACAATGGTGCTTCAGAAACTGGAATTTCTCCAGGACTCTCATGCTGGGTGAAGTTTGAAGCCTGGTGCAGCCATAAGAGGAACTTGTCTCCCTGAAGAGATTTCACACACTTCTGACAACTTGACAGACTACTTTACAGGAGGAGACTGAATTGAGATAATGAGTCCAACAGCCTAGCAATTCAAACCTCTGGCCCTCTATTTACATGTAAACCTCATGCTGGGACCCCCAAAGACAGACTTGGGGAGTCACAGGACCTCTTTGTTCCTCTTCACAACGCAGTCCACTAAATGAATCTCACTTTTCTGTATTTCCTCATTAAAGAAATAGGCCTGGGCTCTGACCCTAAGGGCCAGTAATAGAATCCTTGCAGCATGTCAACTGGCTACTGCCTCAAGACAAGCCACAGAGAAGTAGGCAGGCACATGTTTCTCCATATTGCCCCTGAAAGGCTACAGAAATGAAAGGCCATGGGGAGGGGGGAGGCGGGGTGCTCCTAAAAGGAAAAAGGACAGGAAGGATTCAGCTCAGTCACCTGTTTCCATCCTCGTGGATCAAGGTTCACCCATGGGAGGATCCATCCCCCACAGCCTCTGATGACAGCTTATACTGGAGAGGATGTAAGGTAATGAAAACAAATTTGTGCTGGTGGGAATGCAAATTTGTGCAGCCCTTTGGAAAATTAGGAAACAATCCACCTCAAGACCCAGAAATAACACTTTTGGTCATATACCCAAAGGATGCTCAATCATACTGCAAGGACATGTGCTCAACTATGTTCGTAGCAGCATTATTTGCCATAGCCAGAACTGGGAAGCAACTTAGATGCCCCTCAATCAAAGAATGGATAAAGAAAATGTGGTACATTTACAAAATGGAGTACCACACAGCAGTAAAAAATAATGACATCTTGAAATTTGCAGGCAAATGAATGGAGCTAGGATAAAAAAAACCATATTGAGTGAGATAACCCAAACCCAGAAAGACAAATATAATATGTACTTACTCATAAGTGACTTTTAAACACAAAGCAAAAAAAGCCAGCCTACAATTCACAATCCCAGAGAACCTAGACAACAAAGATGACCCTTTGAAAGACATACATAAATCTAAATAGGAAGGAGAAAAAGACAAGATCTCCAGAGTAAATTGGGAGCATGGGGGGAGGTCACAGGAGAGGGTAGGAGGGGAGAATGGAGGAAAGGAGGGGACCAGAGAAAAATGTATAGCACAATAAAATTTAAAAAATGATTAAAAAGAAAAGAATCTGTACATCTCCTGTGGTACCACAGTCCATGGAGTTGGGAGAATGGAAATCTCATCCACACTGTGTGAAGGATGGTGAATGTGCGAATCTGGCTTTATTCTTCTCCATAAAAGAAGGCCGGCCTTTATGGCCAGAGCAGCTACAAAATACAGAGACACTGTGCAGCCTGGCTATTAAGTCACTGCTAGTCTGGAAACCTGGGGAGTGCTTACACAGTGAAAGGAAGCAAGGCCTCCACACAGGGCTTTTCTCCTTTGGAGATCTTGTCTACCAGTATCCCATTCACAAGAAACCACTTAGACATTACTCTATTAATCTCCATTGCCACCTTTATCCCATACATCATTTCTATACCTATAGGGATCTTGCCTGAGGTCCTTGTGCCATTTCATCAACTGTCATGCTTTTATTATCATGTCTTTTAAGCTTATTTTAATAGGCTTCAAAGCAAACTCTTGCCCTGAATTTCTTGCTCAAAGATGACTTATCTTTTCACAAACTGTTAAATATTGTATTACTTTGCTGTATGCCTCTTAGAAGTTTGCCACTTGTCTTAATTATGTATATCTGAGACAGAGGCTATTTTGAAATTACAGAACAAAATTTAAAAAATTAATATCCTAAAAACATTAGTTACTGTGTCCAAGAATGTGACTAGTTTAGGTTTTTGGTTTTCAAAATGAAATTGTTATGTTTTTCTAAAAAGCTTTGTCAAGAGAAATTTTACCCTAGTGTCTATCCCCTCTTTTAAGATCCCAGTGATAAACAAAAATTCACCCTGGGGAAGCAATGAATGTATTGGGATTACTACAGAGCAATGGATGGGGCCTTGTGGGCAGAGGCATGAGCAACCTTTAAACAGTCACATGGGAAAGTCTGTATCTGGAATGGATGGTGGCTTCTTATTGGCTACACAGATGGTGTCTGAAATTACCTGATATGAATGAGAAGGAAACACTGAACATGCAACAAACTTGCTTAGGAGTTTATTGGGGGTGGGGAGTGTACAGTCCTGGTGAAGGTCAGTGTGGAGAGAGAGAGAGAGAGAGAGAGAGAGAGAGAGAGAGAGAGAGAGAGAGAGCTGAAGATGGCGCCTCCAGCTTTTAAGGGCTGCCTAGTGCATCTGCACAGGGGATGGCATGGTTATGTCATTCGTAGATGAAGAAGCTCACACATGTGCTCAAGGGCTCACACAGCTAAGTCATACGTAGATGATGCAACCATGCTGCATGTGGGCACCACAGGGTCCTTTAAGATTCCAGGGGCCATTAGGCACTTCTGCCTGAGGGCTCGTCCACACATGCAGGGCCCTGGAACCCAGAAGTGTCCGCCATATTGTGGCTGAATCATTACATTCCACCCTTTTGTTTATTATAAAACTTTCGGAGTTTGGGGTCTTTAATGGGTGGAAATGGGACAAAAATTTTGGATTTTGGGATCTTTAATGGGTGGAAATGGGACAAAAATTTGGGAAGCTTGAGGGTTTTTAATGGGTGGGAATGGGACATTGTAAGGCATCTCATGACTTCTTCCTGCTGACTTTGTGGGCATCGTCAGTTCTCTTGAGACTGCTTTTTGCTGATTTTGTGGGCATCGGAGAGTTGAGATGCTTGACCATGTCCTGGGGTGGCTAGTTACTTTTGTGTTTTTTCCAGGCTGTGTGGAACTGGTTGGCTGACAGCTTGGACCTCGCAAGATGCTGGAAAGGCAGAAAATTATGTCTGGCAAAAAAATTTAGTTCCTGGTGATTAAGGGAGGAGAGTCCCAAGGTGATAGAGAGGGGGTTTTGGTGTGGGGGGTGGAGGAGGGAATTTCCCAGGGGTTCCCAAGACCAGGAATGATAAGGGAAGAATTAAATGATACTTATTTTGGGCAAGTCTGGTCCATTTAGATAGGTCCAATTGGCTTACTGGAGCTTATGAAAAAAATGTGTGAAAAGAAATAAATTTCAGGCATATTAAAAGCTTATGATTATGATGATATAGTGTTGGAATGTAAGACGGTAGGGAGAGAGGAAAAGAAGGGGGAATTATTGGAAAGGGGAATTATTAGACCCCTCAATGTTTTACCTGAAGCAAATCTTAAGGCACTTGTTCTCTTTAGCATCATGGTATTACCTTAACATCCAGGAGACACTGCTGCAGTCAGTGATAAACCTGTTATGTTAAAGTCTGTTTGGGGAGTTTTTGGAGTCTGGGGCTGTGAATGTCCCCAAACTCATCATTGTTTCTTACCACCTGGGCTGTTGGCCATCCTTGTACCTCCAGCTCTATGTTTAATGATGGTCCCTGTAATAACAGCTGAGTGGTTAATTGGAAATTTAAGCATGACGTTAGAGATATAGAGAACTGGTGAAGCAGATAGAAGAAAGAAGAAGAGGGAGAGTATATGAGTTTTCAGCACAGGAGATTTGAGTATGGTGATGAAACTTTTATTTTTCTGGAACTGGTGAAAAAGTAGCTGATCTTGGTGTCCTCTGGAACTTAAGGGAACAGGGCCCTGTTTGATTACCATATACAAGGGGCTATCTTAAGCTGGAAGAGTAAACGGTTTAAGGTAAGACAGGTGGATCCAATGAGAGAGTCCCTCGAGCTTTGCAGCTGTGGGACTTACAAGAATTACTTTAAAGGGGCCCTGCCATTTAGGAGAAAGGGGTGAGGAGTGTTGGTCTGGGGAAGAGAATAGTACCTGATCTCCCAATTTAATCTGTGATGGGCATGAGTTGGCACACAGTTGAGGTAATGAGTAGTTGGTGAAATCCCATACTAGGGAGCAAAGATGGAATAACAGTGGAGTAAACAGGTGATCAGGAAGGGGAGAAGTTTTGGGTGAGAGGCCGGGGGTTAAAACCCGACGCCCATACTTGAGTTCAAAGGGCAAGATGAAAAGGGGGCTTTTGGGGAGAGCCCTAAACCTAAGAAGGGCCAGGGGCAGAAGTTTTACCCAGTCCAGGTGAAGCTCCTGTGACATCTTAACAAGAAAATTTTTAAAGAACGGTTAGTTCGTTCTACCTTCCCTGAAGACTGAGGGTGGTATGAGATGTGAAAATGCCAGGGGGCGTTAAGAGCCTTAGATAAAATTTGGGAAGAAAACTTTTGGGCCATTATCTGACTGAAGAGAGGTTGGGATTCCAAACTGGTGGATAATTTCTCAGAGAACACTGGAAACTGTCTGGGCCCTCTTGTGAGTGGTGGGAAACGCTTCAATCCACCCAGACATGGTGTCCATCAAAACCAGGAGATATTTAACTCATCTGACTGTGGGCATATGAGTAAAATCCAGCTGCTTGTCAGTTCCTGGAAGGGAGCCCCTGACCTGGTGGGTGGGAAAGGGAAACTACGACATTTGGTCTTGTCAGAGTGAAACAGAGCTTTGCGATTAGGATGAAAGAGCTGATGGAGGTAGGACAGCATTTGCCAGGTGTCGGGGGTGTCTGTGAGAATGTGGGGTGTACTGTATGAACCCCTGAGGTGACTGAGGTCGGTTTGGGCTCTGGAATGTTGCTGTTTTAGCTACTTGGTCAGTGCAGTGAAGGCAAAGATACTTTGAGATTGACAGCTCAGAGGAATAGAGAAAAAAGCATCCTTAAGATCTAGAACTGAGAAGCTGGAGGTTCCTGGGGGATAGTGGAATGAAAAGTGTAAGGGTTAGGTACTACAGGATGAAGAGGGACCACTGCAGAGTTAATGAGCCAGAGGTCTTGAATCAGGCAATAGATTCTGTTAGGTTTTTTTTTTTTCTAACAGCAAATATAGGGGTGTTAAAAGGAAAAGAGGTGGGGTGAAGTAGCTTTTTTCTTAGAAGGTCAGAGATAATAGGCTTAAGTCCCCTAAGGCTCTGGAGAGAGAGGGGTACTGAGCTTGGGTAATGTACTTAGTAGGGTCTTGTAATTGGATAATGATGGGGGAATGGTGTTTAGCAACAAAGGGGTTTGGGGTGTCTCAGACTTGGGGGTCCACCTGAGAGGCTGGTAGAGGAAAAGACACATTGGAGCTGGGAGGTTGGGAGTCTAGAAAAGGAGAAGAGGAGCTGTTGGTAAGTCTCAGGTAAGGTGAATGGAAGGAGCAAATGAAATGAAAGCTTCTACTTTTACTACTTCCCATAAGAGGTACCAGGCAGGTTGGCATGACTGAAAATGAATGAGTTAGATAAATACCCCTAAAAACACAGTTAAGTGATGGGGTCTGCTGAGGTAGATAAGTCTGTTCCCCTACCCCAACAATAGGGAAACTAGAAGGAGAGGTAGGCCCCCAGAATTCTGTCACTACCGAGTATGTGGCTCTGGTGTCCAAGAGAAAGGAGATGGGCCATCCTGATACCGTGATGTTTACCCATGGTTCCCTGTTACAGATAACGGTTATGGTCAGGTCAAAGAAGCCTGGGCAGCCTCACTCGTCCATGGTCAGACCTAGAAGGTCAACTTGGAAATTTTCTGGATTTGATTTCTCCATGCTACTATGTGCATGAGGACAATCGACTGTCCAATGCCCTTCCTATGGCATCTTGGACAAGGTCTTGTGGGACCAAGATGAGGATTAGGGAATGCTCAGGCCCAGTGACCAGCTCTACCACATTTGAAACATGGGCCTGGCAGTTCTCGAGCCCTGGGGAGCAAGGGAGCAGCACGGACAGCACAGATCGGGCAGTCTGCCACCACAGCCAGTCAGAGGGCCATGGTTAGCACATGACAGTGATGATTGTGGGCTTTGTCATTTCTTGCATGGTACGCCATAAAAGCCAACTCTAAGACTTCTGCCTGCCGGGTCAAGGGGCCTTTCTCCAAATGTCTAAGTTTAGCCTTAATATCAGGGTAGCGCTGAGATAAAAAATGAGTCATAAGTAACTGTCTGCCTTCCGTGGTTTCTAGATTTAAGTTAGTATATTGTAACAGTGCTTTAGTGAGGCATTGCAAAAATGCAGAAGGATTTTTCTTCATATCTTGAATGACCTCTGAGAGATTATTGTAGTTTACTGGCTTGAGGGCAGCTTTACAGAGACCTGCCAGAAGGCAAATCAAAAGCTGGTCCCTAGCTAAATTTCACCTGGGGTGTTGTGCCTCTGCCCTCAGGGGAGGTGTTGCATGAGTTTGGTGAACCTCATCTGCATGTCATCTGGCCTGGTCCCTAACTCGCCTGTGCTCTTCAGGAAGTAGGGTGTTAGATAGGATCATATAGATATTATGAAAGGTGAGAGTATAAGACTGGGACTTGGAGCTTAAGGAAACTCCTTCCATTTGCCTGTGCGCTGACAGTAGTTAGAAAGCTCCCGTAGAATATCAGGACCAAAGGTGCTGTTAGGTGGCCACTTTAAATTGTTATCTAAATTTTAAGAAGGCCATTTTTTGAACGAAGATGGACAAGTGTGAGAATCTGTAAGTAGGGCATTAAGGCCTGGGGTTTTAGGGCCTCTAAAAGGCATCCTGGGGGGAGGCTGGATTGATTGATTGTCTTGGATGACTTGCTGAAACCATGAAAACGGTGACACCACAGGCTTATAGGTGGATGTCTCCCTCTATAGGCAGGGTATGATGGCAGCGAATACCTCAGAGCTTGTAGGAGAGTGTCCTCTACCTACAGGAGGGGGTGTTAAAGCCTGATTGGCTCCAGTCCAGGCGACTGGGGAAGTCAGAAAGGCAAGAGATCAAGTGGTATCTCACAGTGGGAACCACTGGAAAGTGGTCCAAAACAAAAGAAAAGAAAAAAGGGAGAAAGAAAAATCTGAGGGACCTTGGACCCCAGATCATCCAAACATGATTTTAGCTAAGGAAGCAATCCAAAGATGAATGTCAGTGAAGGGCTCAACTGTAGCCATGAAGGTCGTGATTGGGGGCTGTTCCCCCCACACCTCCCATTTCTAGGAACACCAGAAGATTGCTGGGAGCTCAATGGTCAATTTCTCGGGTTTGGAGATACGGTTAAACTGACCAGAATGGGGGAAACTCACCAACTGAAGCCAGTGGTGTGCATAGAAATCATGCTCAGGCAAATTGAACACGTGATTGTTGTGGGAAAAATACCCAGTTCTGAATCCTGACCCCGGGAGAGGGACTCAGGGCAGGAGAGCCTCCTGAGTCTCATGGCAGCAATGAAATTACCTGACACAAGTGAGAAGGAAACAGAAATGCAGCAAACCCACTTAGGAGTTTATGGAGGGCAGGGATGTACAGGCCTGGTGAAGGTCAATGAGTAGAGAGAGAGAGGGCTGAAGATGGTGTTTCCAGCTTTTAAGGGCTGCCTAGCTCATGCGCACAGGGGATGGTGTGGTTACGTCATACACAGATGATGGAGCTCACGCGCGCACACAAGGGCTCATGCAACTGTGTCAAACAGAGATGATGCAACTATGCTGCACATGGGTCACGTGGGGTCCTTTAAGATTCATGGGCCATTAGGAGCTTCTGCCTAAGGGCTTGTCCGCACATGCATGGCCCTGGAACCTGTAAGTGTCAGTCACATTGTGTGGCTGAATCTTCACAGTGTCCCCTTTCTCCTAGTCCTCAATAGCTGTAGTGGTTTACATAAGAATGGCGCCCATAGACTCATGTGTTTGAATACTTGGCCCATAGGAAGTGGGCACTATTAGGATGTGTGGCACTATTAAGTGTGTCACTGTGAAAGTGGATTTTGAGGTCTCATATATGCTCAAGCTATGCCCAGTGTGGCACACATAGCCTTTGCTTTTGTTGCTAGTGGGTCAAGATGTAGAACTCTCAACTCCTTCTCCAGCATCAGGTCTTCTGCACAGCACTATGCTGCCTGCCATGAGGACAATGAACTAAATCTCTGAAACTGTAAAATAAAATAAAATAAAATAAAATAAATTGTTTTCCTTTATAAGCATTGTTGTGATCATGGTGTCTCTTCACAGCAATAGAAACCCTAACTAAGATACCAATCTATATATTCAAACCCTTCTCCAATATCCCAAGGTCATGAGGCCATACACAACTAGGGCAAAGTTGCATACAACTGGTTGGTAAGGGTGGCTGGATACTCAGGTTAGAAGGTATGACTCTCCTGTCCCTCCTTTTATGAGAGAAGGCAGTCAACAAGCACAGCTATGATGATATTTTGTGAGCAGGCAGAGAAGACCTCATGACGATGGTCTCAGTTTGACTCAAAGAAGTACTGTACAATATACCTAACTCATTGCTTGTGGATTCTTGCTGCTTCACAAATATTGCTGTAGTTGTGAATGGTTTCTTTTTGTTGTATTTTCTTGCCAGTTGTTATTCATCTTGAAACTGTTGAAATTTGATGTTACTGGAGTATCTTATGCTCCTTTGGGGGTTCATTGAATTTTCTTTGACTATATCATCCTTAATAAGTTTACTTTTTTTCTTTTTTAAACTTCTTTCTCTTTATCTAGCCATGACTAAGAACAACTAATAGGGTTTTACTAAGAGATGGCCCGAGTAATGGAACTATAAGGGAGATATCAAGTGTATAAATATTTAAAATAAATAACATTTAATCAAGTATTTAAACACAAACATTAAATATGTCAATAATCTAGTATAACAGGTGTGACAGGAAAAGACAGTGCAGGGGTTCCTCCATCTTACATTTTTGCTGAGACCATTTTGAATTTAACTAGAATTTGATTTCCTTGATAGATAACCCCGTGGAAATTACCTAACTCTATTCTAGGATCCTAAAGTCAATATGCCCAGCTAACTTAGCTTCTGTTAAACTTCTTATTTGTGCAAACCTCCCCTCCAGGTAACTGCTTATCTTAGCTTCTGTTAAACTGCTTGCTTTCCTAAAATTTTTCCCTGCAGCTGCCAAGCAAGATACTAGAATGCAGTGTTTGTCAAAAAAAAAAAAACAACAAAAAACAAAAAAACAAACCCTTACTCTAAACACTCAGTACTAGACCTTGGTCCTTAATACCTGAGTATAGTTCCAGCTGGAATAAAGACTTTCAATAGTCTATAAATCATGTCTGAATGGTCATCTCTGGTGGATTCCCTATAACACAGGTAAATAGCAAACATGAATAGACAGAAATTTCAGCAGAGATATCAATTTGAATTTTATAATCAAAGGAAAACAACTAAGAAAAAAAGCAGTATCAGAGATGAAGAGCCCCCTCAATAGGCTGATAAGCAACCTGTGTACACAAGCTGACTTGTGAATGAACCTAAAGATGGATAAGTATACAAAGTGAAATACAAAAATAGCAAAGAGGAAAAGCAATAAAGCAAAGCTATAGGAAGACACAAGATACATGTAATTGGAGTGAGGAGGGAGGAAGGAAGAGAAAAACAGAGACAGAGAGGGAAACAAGGTGGGTAGAATAAATACACAAAGAAACAACAGCTCGGGAGTTTTCAAACAAGGAGAATAAACAACTTCTGGATTCAAGAAGCTCAGAAAACCCAAATAAGAATACATAAATGAAAAACTTCTTAGATCCATCATGCTCAAACTATAGAATGTGAAAAATACAAGGGAAGGTATGAAAGAGGAAAGGGTGAAAGATTTTGAATGACTATGAATGTTTGAAAAATCCATATGGAAACATACTATTTCATAACCTTTATATACATACACACACTTGTGTATGCAAACACATGTATGTGCACACACACACACACTCAAATAAAAAAGTTCAATTGTAGTTAACCTACACAGGGAATAATATCCCTCCCCCCAGAAGTTGGGTTGCCAAAAAAAAACAAAAAATCTTCAGTACTAGTGTTGGATACCTCCTCTTGAGTGGTCGGTTGGGGATGTCACGGAAACTCCTGAAACAATAAAGGCTATCACGGAATAAGTATCTGTGGGGTTCTAAGTCGCAAATGGTACATTAAATCACACCAGCCTCCCTCCAAGTTTCAGGCATCATTGTGTATGGGGTGTATGTGTGAGCGATTGCAAGAGAAAGCAGCCAGAAAAGACTGGAGCAAAACCATGTCTTCTGACAGGACAGCCTATTGCACTCAGGAACCCAAGGCAGCTGTGGCTGCCTCTACTGAACTTGCCCAAAATAAAGCTAGTAAACATTCAAGCCGAGAAGGGAGAGGGGCTCCCAAGCCCCCACCCCAAGCTTAGGAACTACTGTTGGCTTCTGGAGGAAGGAAAGTCAGTTGTCTTTATAGCTGTGGCCCCTAGCAGGCTGACCATGTCCCAGTGGATGCCCCCATACCCGCTGAGTATGTGGACACAAATTAAATCAGGTGAGATTTTAATTTTAAAAGACATGAAATTTGAAAGGGGTGGGAGGTATATCTAAAGAGAATAAGGAGGAATATGGGTCATGAATATAAAAACAAACTGAAGAAAAAAATTCCTGAAGGTAACGAAAAAATAAATATCATTTACATGCAAAGGAGAAAGAAAGGTAAGAATTATAGCCACTTTCTCATCAGGAATTAGCCAAGTTTAAAAAAAAGGGGGGGGAATAGTTTCAAAGTATTGAAAAAATATCAGTCAAACACAAGTTCTACTCCCAGTGAAAACATATGGAAGAAAAACAGGGAATTTGTCTGCCAGCTATCTTTTTCCCTATTCTTGTACAAATGAAGGCAGAATAAATAACTTTTAGACAAGCAAAAAGATGAAAGAATTTAGTGTCAACAATATTGAAATAAATTTTTAAGGAAAAGAGCAAATTAAAAGAAGCAAATTGAGTGTGAACAAGGAAAAAAGGAACATGGCTGAACTAATAAAAAGAAAGTTAATCTAGTATGTATCACCCTAAAATCCATAACTTAAAGGATAACCAAGTATCTAAAGCAAAAAAAATTATACTGTATTGTGGGGCATATAAGTAGAAACAGATCTGATGATCACAATCACAGTATAAATGATATAATGTGAATGTAATGCATATATATACACACAAGTACCATACACACACACACACACACACACGTGTGTGCTTCAACAGAAGATTTTAAAAAGACTGAGAAGCTCACAATATCTTAAATGTCAAGGATGTGGTTGAAAATCACTCATCTTGACTTGAACCCAGAAAAAAATCTCAACTAAATGAGAAAAAGAAAATTAACATATGCCAGCGCTGATAGAACACAGATGTTGAAATGCTGCAACAAGGAGTTTGCCCAGTCATCGTAAACTACTTCAACAGGCAATTACAGAGCTGCAAAGTCTCTGCAAGGAAATGGAAGAAAACAAAGGAGGAAAGAAGAAACAAAAGGAAACTTGAGAACTCAGACATCTAACTGAAATTACAAACTATGCATGGGTATGGTAAGAGATTGGGGAGGGCAGAAGAAAGAATCGTAAAACTTAATGACAGAATGCTACAACTGCCCAATTCTAACAGAAAAGAGAAAACTTTTGTTTAAAAAAAAAAAAACAACAACAGAGCCTTAGGGATTTGTGGTATCACCAACATGCCAACAAAAGACCTAGAATTTCTGTCATGATCATTCCAGAAGAAGAGAAAGAAAAAAAAAGATGGTAAGGATGAAAAATATAAAAGCAAGTAAACTATTAGTATTATATTAATAATTTCCCAGATTAGGCAAAAATATAAACCTAAAAATTCATAATCCTTGGTGAACACAAAACAATAAGATCTCTAAGAAACTGGTATCATCACACTGCATAGTAGACTTTGTAAAAGCCAGAAGAGACAAGTAAAATCATCTGTAAAAGAAACAGTTCCCCCAGCACACATCTCTCATCAGAAACCAAGGGCAAGAAGTGAATGAATGAATGAATGAGTAAATAAATAAATAAATAAATAAAGTCAGCCCTGAGTCATGTAACCAGGAAAACTAGCTTTCAAGAATGAAGATGAATTCAACATTTTCAAACAAAGAAGAAAGGAAGGGAATGAAAATTCTTGAAATTGGAAGGGAATCATAAAAAAGCTCTTTGGGATACAAAAAAAAAATACATGTAAATGTCTTTCTTCCTTTTCTGACTTACATTTGATATGGAAAGAGAAGTTAGCATTTTCTGATGTGTTCAGTGTATGGGAAAGACATAGTTAGGTCAATCCTACTCTAAGTGAAGGACCTTAAAGAGCTTAGCAGAACGGAAGGTCTTTGCACTTCATTCCGCTAGTGAAATGTCAACACTGATAAGGACTGTTTATCTCTAAGACTGATATACTGAGGAGTTATCTGCTTGTATAGTATGCTTAGAAGAACCACCAAACTCTACACAAGGAAACACCCTTTAAAAACTGTTGATAAATGAGAGCAGAATTCTAAAAATTTTCAAATAAACCACAAGTAGGCAATTAAAAAACCATAAAAGAACAGGACACAGAAAACAAAAACTAAACTGGCAGATTTAAGCCTTTATGTAACCGACCATTATAATAAAGGTGGACATCCCAATTGATTGACCAAAAACTGGGTAGATAATAGATATTTTAACTGTCATTCATCTCTTATCCCCTGTATTTGACAAAGAGGTTGGAGAGTAGGTGTGTTTTTACTTATAAAGCATCAGCTATAACTACTAAATATTTTTTTGTATTTAGGAAGGGTCTGTCATTGTTTTGTTTCTCTCTTTGGGTTAGTCATAGCCGAATGAACAATAGTTCGGTTCTAGCAGAATGTCCTGAGCATAAAGAAAGGTGATAAAACTCTGATTTACTTTCTACTTGGGGGTTAGTTCAGACATCTAGAAGGTGATCTGCAACTCGGTGTCATGTCTGTTCCACACCTTATAGGGATGTGAGGTGAATGTGACAGGTTCGAGAGCCCCCTCTTCACCGTGACAAAGTGAGAATAAATGGAGGGTGGGATGTCGTTACTGTGAGAGTGTTGTCTTCCAGCTGGGAAGCCAATGCTCAGAATATTCTTCCTCTCACAGACTCCTTTCTATTTCTCACCTAGGTGTGGAAACAAGACAGAAGTCTCCTCAAAGACGGTGGTCATATCACGCCATTAATGCCCCTGGGTAGATTTTAGAATTGGTTCAAAATGTGATTCCCCCCGCCACTCCCAGAGATAATGCTGTCTAAAATGTACCGGGTTTTGCAGTAAATGGCAGGTTTACCATGGCTAGTTCAATTATTAGAGGTGGACTGTGTATAGAATAAACTGCTGGGCAGACAGTGTTCTCCTGGCTTGGGAGGATTGACAAACACATACCTAGAGCTATTGCTTCAAGAATGGAATGAGGATCAACATTAGAATACACTAGTGATAACTTCATATATCTCTAATGCATTAGAATATACCAGTATAATTTCATATATCTGTACCAAGTAAAAAAGTAACAGGACATCAGGATTAACCTGCTCTGACTCTCTGTGAGAAAATCCCTGAGATACGTAACTGCAAAGAAGAAAATCTAATTTTAGCTTAAAGGTTTCAGAGGATCCCATTCATGACCAGCTTGGTCCTGTTGCACTTAGGGTCTTTACAAAGAGCACACCTTAGTGGGGACATCTCCTGATGGAGTAACCTGCTCACTGAAGTTGCCTGAGCAGCAGAAAGAGAGAGAAGAGCCTAGAGTCACAACGTGTTCTTCAAGGACACACCCCCAAAGGTCCAGTTTCTTCCATCGGGCCCTATTCTGAAAGGTTCCACCACTTGCCAGTAGCACCAAGGCTAGGGACCAAGGTTTTAGCAAATGAAACTTGAGTCTTCCAGATCCAAACAAGAGCAGTATCTCAAAGCAAAGGGAAATCAATTGCAAATACACAAGCAGTTGTAGAGATGACCATTAGTGTACCCAGAAGCCACACTGACCGTGTGCTAGTTTGACTCTTGTTAAAAAGGCAGAAATTGAATTAAAATTCAGCTACATGCTGGTGATATGAAGAAAAGATTTTGAAGACATAATGCTAAGTTTTAAAAATGGCATTTTTCTAGCACGGCACTTAAAACACAGCTACATGTTATTTGTGGACATGTGCAATCATATATAAACACAGACACACTAGATGGGTACTTACCTAACTCAGGACAGTCGATTCTGGGGACATAAGGAAATGTGCAACAAGCGGTCAAGAAAAGATGCTACTTCATAAACTTGTACATATTTCATTTGCATAAAATCCAGGAAGAAATGACTGCCAACTTTTAAAAATGTTTGTATTCTATAGGGAGCCCATGGTGTTTGCATATGTTAACTTAACAAAACAACAAACCAAAGAAAAACGAGTTTTGGGTACAAGCAGGGAGCCATGCCAACCCTACTGGGTTCCACAGGTACAAGGTACAGTGACCTCAGTGTCAGTTCTCACTGTGTCAAGAGCCTTTTAGGGAGTTACGTAAAATGTTCATAACTTTGCCCTTTTATTGCTCTGGACTTTGGTAAGCGTATGCTGTATATAAAAGAGTACTGAGATAATTAGGGACAAATGAGCACAAAAAGAAATTAAACCTTGCAGAGTCCTGCCTGGTTTAAACTCCAGTGCCAACGTGTGACACCACAGTAATGTTTGTGTGTCGTCTATAAAAGAATCACTGCTATAGAGCCTTAGAAAACTCGGCGCCTTTTCCAAGGTGGCCCTGAAATCTGAAACACAGAATTATTAATTGTTTGTTGGTAGCATGCAGATCAGGAGTCCTGTGTGTGATATCCTTCTTCTGCATTCTCTAAGCTAATATATGGCAGATTCCCACTACGACCATGACTTTTAAGTGTTAAGGGGTGTGTAGAGACAGAATAGGCCAGCTTTGATGTTACTGACTTCTTTTTCATTCAGAAACTCAAGATTTATGGCTTGGAAGAAATCCAGGCAGAAAGGGATTGGGACTTGCTTGGATGAAAGGGAATACCTAATATTAAGAAAGAATAGTTTTTCATGAAATTATTTTAAGTCAACTACTGGGCAAGCCACTGCCTTTCTTTGTTTCTCAAATGTGCAGGTGTAAAAGAATATGTAAATGAGGCCCGTCTACAAACCCCTTCTTGCACTTAAGCCAACTTTTCCCGCTCCAGTGGCTTTTTAGAATCACATTAAAGCCTATTCATTATTTTAATATTGAAGGCCAACTTCTCACAGACTCATCTTCTTGGGTTGTCCTCACCACCAGCTGTGAAAGCCAGGAGCCCTCAAAGGCTCTGAGAATGGCTGAGAATCGACCTAATGGCGTCTGGCAAGGCATGAGAGTACAATCCATCTGTCTCCTGAGGGCGAGAGACTCAGAAAGAGGGCTCAGTGTATATGAATTCGAGGATGCAGGGGTACTCAGCAGCCACACATACTTGTGCGTGTGCGCGCACACGCGCGCGCGCACACACACACACACACACACTTGTGCACGCGTGCGTACACACTTGTTCACATGCACCAGATGTACAAGTGTAAGACAGAAGTACATGTTCTGCTTTGTTCTTTTTTCTCCTTAAGTGTAGATAAATAAAAATCAACTTGTGTAAACTCATTGTAAATAAATCCTGTTCATTTTCACTTGTGGCTTTAGACGTCACAATGCTAGTATTTCAAAGGACACAGTCAAACTCATGTGACATTTACAGATGCTTGAAAGAAGGCGAGGACTCCCTGCTTTTGTCAGAAGCAAGGCGATGGATACATGCCGCTCCCACTCTGTCCATAATGATGATTCAATGTCCATTTGTGATTAAAGCTACTCATGCAAAATCGCTTATAATGTGAGCTAACACAATGCAACAGCCCATTCTGAGCAATTTATCCTCAGAGTTGGAACACATGGCAAGATACCCATGACATTTCTTAGTACCATGCATGGATTATCTACGGAAAAATTAATTTTGGACTTCATCTGCATAAAAGTGTGTAGGAAACAAGTAATTTAACAATGATTTTGTGATCTAGAACGTCTCAGTTTTTCCAGGCTTTGTTTGGCTGGATTTCTTCTCCTGCTTCTCATTCCTATTTCTACAGGTCACTTCTTTCTGCAAAGGAATGGGCCCTGAAATCAACCTTTCTTACTTTAACTAGCCTGTCACTGTCTGAAGTGACGGTAGAGTCCAAACACTTCTGTGCTCTCAATCCCACACAGGTCACACAAAGAAATGGAGGCAGGATCGGTGACCTATGACTAAGTAGAGCCCGGGAGGAAGACTCAAATGCTATTCCCTACCATATGTCATACTGTCATTCTGCGACTGCCGGGATTCTTTAAAACTCATGCTATTTTTAGTGACTGACATTTAATATGTGTCACTGGTGGGTACAAATCTATATATCATGTCCAGGACACACAGCACACTGCACATGACACTGGCTGCTGGAGACAGTGGAGATACGAATTTCTACTAAGAAAATGATGTCTGCTGTTGCCAACCTACAAAACAAGGTCAAACACTTTCCTTACCCTGGCATTCTTGGTACCCCATCATCTGATGGTACCCCATCATCTGAACCCATCCTAATTATCCATTCCCATCTTCCACCTTCTGGGGCACCACCCGGAAGGTTCCTTTTTGCAAAGCTCTGCATTTTTCTTGAGTGTTGGTGAACTTTAGAAAACAAGTTTCTCACTTTTACATCCTTCCTGACACTTCACACCTAAGTGTTAAGGTCTGGGGTGTCCGTCTTCCTTCAGACTCTGCTGTGTGTGAAGAGGAATGGGGGAGGGAGGTGGGGGGGGAAGACAGGACTCCAAGCAGTCTGCTTCTCATAGCAGGTGCTACCTACCATCCATTAATAAAGTAAGACCTGGGGACGATGCAGAGGAAGAAAAATGCACACACATTGTGGTGCACTGATAAAATGCCACTGCCAAATAAATAAAGGTCGCTGCACCCAACAAGGAAGACTCTGCAGGGTACTTTGATATGTACGTCAGGTACAGACAGAACATCTGGATGGCGAATGCTGTACTCCCTGTGTACAGCCTGGTGAAAACCCAGGAGGACTCTCAAGAAGCCAACAATTATAGTTGCTTGTTAATTGTGTTCTAATTTGATGGATGAGGAAACTGGGTAGGGGATCAATGTTTTAGGAGCTGGGTGATAATAGTTTTCCCCTTCCTGACTGTAAACCTTACTGCATTTTTACTTAATTTAATTAAGTGAATTTAATTTATTACTTAATTACCTAATTAAAGTTTTTTCTCAAATATTAAAGTGGAATTATCACTTCTTAGATTTATTCCTAATCAATTAGGTTTCAAATTGATGTATGAGGAGTTGTTGAGGGAGAATTCTGGCTGGACCTGATGGTGCAAGCCCTGTAACCACAGAAACTCCAGAGGCTGAAGCAGGATTACACATTCAAAGGCTACTTTGGCTATGAGTGAATTCAAATCTAGCCTGGGGTGAAAAACCCTGTCTCAAAAGAAAAAGTAGAAAGAGAGCTAGGAATGTAATTCAATAGTAGAACACTTGCTCAGCATATACAAGGCTCTGCATTCTGTTCCCATCACACACACACACACACACACAATTTCTGATCCTTCATGCAAACTTCCTTGGAAAACATGTCATGATTTACCATATACATCCACACCGATGAGAGAAAGAGTTAAGAAAGAGAAGGGAGGGAGTGAAGAAAAGAGGGGAGGGGGGACAGAAAAAGAAGGGGGAAGGGGAGGGGAGGAACAGAAGAAAAGAGATGGGAATGGGGAGGAAAGGAATGAAGAATGAGCAGAAGAAAGAAGGACCTGTGAGAGGAGGAGGGAGGACTGTTAGAGGAGGAGGGAGGATTGTGAGAGGAGGAGGGAGGATCTGTGAGAGGAGGAAGGAGGACTCTTAAAGGAGGAAGGAGGACTCTTAAAGGAGGAAGGAGGACTGTAAGAGGAGGAGGGAGGATCTGTGAGAGAAGGAGGGAGGACTGTGAGAGGAGGAGGGAGGACTATGAGAGGAAGAGGGAGGATCTGTGAGAGGAAGGAGGACCTGTGAGAGGAGGAGGGAGGATCTGTGAGAGGAGGAGGGAGGATCTGTGAGAGGAGGAGGGAGGATCTCCTGTTCATAAGCAGGAAGACGCCATCACATCCTTTCAAAGCACTTTTGAGTGTCCTTCTTTAGGCGTGAAAACTACCTCTTCCCTCATTGGTATTACTTCTCTGGTACAGAAATGGCCAACAATCCTCAAGATTATCAAGGTTCCGAGCAAGGAAACTTCCACCCAAGCCACAGGGAACATAGACATTAAAGCAGACAAGTTCAGAACTCTGGGAATGTCTCTCTGGAGGGAGCACCATGGGAGTGATTTGCCCCTGTCCTGACACATGCTTATCCACACAGACAATAGGAACAATTTAGTGTTAACCAGCAATAATTCCTTAGCAGGAATTTACACCGGGTTTTAGGATGTGTCTTAGGGCAAATTCAGGTTGACTATCCCTTGCTACAAATCCTCAACAGCAGGAACATTTTGGCTTTAGGATGATTTTTTTCCAGGTTTTGGCCTATTTCTTTATGGATAATATATACAACTCACTTACATTTCATACTCTTCTTATGCACGCAGCCTAAAAGTAAGTTTATACAATATCTTTGGCACGGGTTTGAATGTAAAATGTCTGTATCACCCTCCTGTGTGGAGTGCTTGATGCCGACCGAGCTGGTGGTACAAACTTCAGGAGGTGGGGCCCAGCTGGGAAGTCGGTCACTGTGAGTGAACCTTTGATGGTTGTTCCTAGTTCACAGTCCCTTCCTTCTTCTCAGCTCCCTAGTGACCATGAAGCGAGGCAAGGTCTCTGGACCATGACTAAACCCTCTGAAACCAAGAGCCCAAGAAGACCTTTCCTTCCTAGCCATCTTCATGTAGGGTCATCTGTCACGGTGGCACAAATGTCACCGTGTGCCTACGTTCTAGCTGCATCTTCTCACATGGGGTCAGCCATACAATGCTCAAGATATCCAGAATCTGGAAACATTGAAAGTTTGGGGTTTGTGGATTGAGCTTCACGATCTGTTTCTTTCTCTTTCTCCCTCTTCCCTTCTCCCCATCTCATCCTTGTTCGTGTGTGTGTGTGTGTGCGTGTGTGTGTGTGTGTGTGAAATGATGAACATATGTTGCGATTTTATTATTACCTATACTCTAATGCGTTGAAAGAAACAAAATTAGCCAGAAATGAACTGTGGAATGTGATAAATTTCTCTTACATTCTCCAAAGGCCTTAAACATTTGATTGGCTTGGCCCCACCTGGAGTCCTGGGTGGCATTCCTCTTGCCTCTGAGACCAGCACAGGTGACACCCACACACTCCTGCATACAGTCCTAGGGTACTTTGGAGGGTATCCTAAGCTCTCTGTATTGATCATAACTTCTACAGGACCCCAGGGAAATAAATTAATGGGGAATCAGGAAAAGTCTAGTGAAAGCAGTGGTCTTTCAATCCCCGAAAGGTCGACTGTCATGAAAAGAGACAAAGTTCCTCCTACTGGCATCAGGCCATACCCTCCCTCCCACAGCGAGGTTTCTGGATGCACCCTTACAATTTCAGATTAAAAGGTCCTGGGGCTTTTGTGGCTCGCTGGGTAATCCTTTGCCACACAGACCATTGTCCCACTTGAATTCGCCATCAACACAGAATAAGCTCCTTCCACGAGTTGCTTAATTTCCACAAAGGCTGAAAAACTCCCCGGTAACTGGGGCCACTTCCCATCCATACCAAGGGATTTGCAAGGCTGCTCCCTACCCCCACTCCAGCCACACAAAAAGGACGCTATTTTTTTTCCTTCAAGGATTACAGGGCAGGCAGGAAAAGGACAGCGAAAGCACACGATGTGTGACGTGGGAATCGAGGGAGTCCCAAGTCTGAGGCTAATTGATGGGGGTGGCATTGCGGCAGCTAGGAGACCTGCCTCCTCCACCAGAAAATGCCAAAGCTGCGTCTTGGAAATGTGCTGAAGTCCCCAAGACCCCAACATATCAGGGACTTGTTAGCAAAAGAATGTTCAGACAACCCCTTGCACGAAGTTCTTTGCCTCTTGACAAATTTTAATAAGGCCTTTAAAAAGTTATCTTCTGGCAAACCTTATTTTTTATTTGTAAAAAATTATTAAGTTTTAAAAGATATTTAACTGACACATAGAATAAAAATATGCATATTTGTGGGCATGATGCAATCAACATTTCAATACAAGTATACATTTCATACCATTTAAAAAACATATTTCCCATGCTGGGGGTGGTGGTGCACTCCTTTAATTCCAGCACTTGGGAGGCAGAGGCAGGTGGATCTCTGTGAGTTCAAGACCAGCTCGTCTACAGAGTGAGTTTCAGGACAACCAGGACTACACAGAGAAACCCTGTTTTGAAAAATCACATCTCTCTGTGTGTGTGTGCGCGCGCGCGTGCGAACACGCGTGTCTTCAAACATTTGCCACTTCTTTTTTTATCCTGTGTGCGTATAATGTGCGTACAGGTTGAGTACATGCCATACTGTACATATGGAGGTCAGAGGACGATTTTGTGGAGTCAGTTCTCTCCTTCTGCATTTATGTGTTCTAGTGATTAAATTCTTGTCATGTTTACAAGACAAGCATTTTACCTACTGAGCTGTCTTAATGTCCCAATTTGTCCTCTTTATGGCAAAAAAAGAGAAACCCTTTCAAATTCCTTTCTTTTAGCTTCTTGAAATGTACATGTCTGTCATCCACAGTCACCCCACCATGCTATAGCACCCCCAAAGCATCTTGCGCCTGTCTAACTTTGACCTAACATCCAATGACCAACCACCCCCCTTCTCCATCCTTTCTTTCCAAGATAAATTCTTCCTTTGACTGCTCCTGCTTCTGGGATTTTAACACAGAAGCAGGAAGGTGACTACTGGAGGAGCCCACTGCATTTCCGCACCGTTCCTATCTCCGCTCCATAGCTGATGGACACATGAGTTGTTTTCAGATCTTGGCCATTGTGAACACTGCTGGTGTAACTCAGGAGTGCTGGTGTCTCCTGCACACCCTTGAATTTCCACGGCTTACACACCCAAATGGTGCGAGGTGGCTGGATCACATGGGCGTCCTGAGTTTTTTGAGGTGCCTCTGTATCATTTTCCATGAGGAATTAACTTGCATTCTTCTAGAACAGCCTCAACATCAAGACTTTGAACTCAGAGTCACCTAGACTAGTCTGGCCCATCCTCACATCGTGGCTAAGCAGGTATCCTAGCCAAAAGGCCCAGGCAAATGTTTCTCCTACCAGCAGTGGGACAATGGTTGCCAAGCTCTCTAAGATGGTAGGTAAATATAGTCCTCAACAATTTATTCTAAATTTTGGAGTGGCTGGATAAGGGTTTGAAGATAAAACACACACACAAAAAAAAGATTTTTGGAAAGAGAGGAATATAAATGTCCTGATTTAATAATTATACATAATAGGCAGCGGTTAATGTATTTAATAAATAAGTACACATATTAAACTGACTTAAAATTATAAAAATAAAGCCTAAGAATCCGGCCTCTTTGTTCCTTTTTGCTGAGCTGGGACCGAATGACAAACCCTGACCACTTTCAATGCAACTGATTCCCTTGCAGCCTATTCTTTACTCTGTTTCAAGTCAGGGCCACCCTGGAGAATGGGACCTAAGAGGATTAAGTACCCAGGGTAGAGAGATGCTGATGTAGAAAGCAAGCAGTTGCTGGAGAGAGGAAAGCAGCTCAGGGAATCCCAGGGTGGGAGGGCACCACTTCAGCCTTCCCTCTCTCACCCGCTGGTGAGAACTTAGGAAGCCTGGTGGCAGCTTAGGAAGGAAGGAGTGAGTTTTCAGAATAGTTCCAAAATCCTGTAGTTACCAGCCCCAGAACTTCCACTTTTGCTCTCCAAAAAAAGGCAATTTTTTGGGTTTTTTTGTTTTGTTTTGTTTTTCGAGACAGGGTTTCTCTGTGGCTTTGGAGCCTGCGCTGGAACTAGCTCTTGTAGACCAGGTTGGTCTCGAACTCAAAAAGATCCGCCTGCCTCTGCCTCCCGAGTGCGCCACCACCGCCCGGCAAAGGCAATTTTTTTAATGTGGCATAGTTAAAAGTTATCTTTGAATAGAATTTTATATATATATATATACACACACACACACACACACACACACACACACACACACACACACGTAGTGTTAATAATTTGTTAATGGCTGCTGTTAAACTCAAAATAAAGCTAAACTCCACAACAGTGTAAAATTAAAGAGAATGAAGTGACAACTGTGTGTACATCTGGGATTTGTGGAAATTTCACATCAATCTCTGGTTCAGAAAAGGATTTTTAAATTGAAAGCAATTTTTTTTTTACTAAGAAAAGCAATAAACCGGAAAGCTAAGCATGACAGAATTTGTATTACGCTATTAATAGTTTGGCATTTATCCTTGGTGGTCACTTCATAACAGTCTCAATTCCATGGCGATCATTTTTATCAAAATGCAGCATTCCGCAATAAGATAGAAAAATACATAATATTTTGAACAAGTAATAAAACCTGGTAACATCGTGGTTGAACTTCACAAATCTTCCTGATTTGGACACAGATACTGAATCAAAGCAGAGAGCTCAGTTCTTGGCACGTGCATAATGAGTTGAGCCCCCTCCCCCATCACTTTGTTCTCCTGACAGCTGCCCACATCTGGAACACATCAAACAATCTCCTCCTTGAGGTAGATTCCTTATTCCTTATGTTCCTCAAATTCACGATCAATTATGAACTGATGGTGAAGAATGTTTGGAATAAAAATGAATAGGAACTAAGCAGAGATGAGGACAGGAGTCTAAGAGGAAAGTGACACGTTCTTGGGGATCATGACAAGGAGCCAATAGCTGCATCCAGTGTGTACTCCTTGAAATATAATGGTTTTTTGCAAAACTTCTTAAATCAGATGAAGGTAAAAAAAAAATTGCCTTTATCATTTGTAAGAAGCAAAGCCAAAGTCTTTGTTGAGGTATATCCTAAATACCACTCAGCTAGCTTTGGTCGGTCACAAAACATTACCTCTGGAATTTTACGAATTACACGATTTAGAGAGGTAGCTTCCTGGCTAAGCGCTCATGTAAACAGCCATGAGAACCTGCATTAAGATCCTAGTCCTGTGTAGTAAGCTGGGCATGGTCTCGGTGTGCTTATAACCCCATCTCTGTGGAGAGCCTAGGCCAAAAAAATTACTGGGGCTTACTGGCTTTCAGCTTAGTGTAAAATGTGATCTTTCGGTTTAGAGAGAGAGACCCTGCCTCAGAAAAATTAAGGTAACACTAGGCATGCTCCTCTGACTTCAGTATGTTAGCACAGGCAAGTGTACCCCTTCATTATGTACACATACAACACACACACACACACACACACACACAGAGAGAGAGAGAGAGAGAGAGAGAGAGAGAGAGAGAGAGAGAGAGAGAAATGGGATCACCTATGCGGGAATGAGATCCTACTATCTATCAAATCTGCAATGTCCCCAAAAGCTGATGTAAATGCTCAAGTCTGTAGTGCTACTGTGAAGTGACAGGATCTTTAAAAGGTGAAGCTTAGTGGAAAGAAATGAGGTGACTGCAGATGTGCCTTTAATAGTGACATAGGGAACCCCAGCGTTCCATCACCCTTGTGTTTAGTGGTCACCAGAATGTGAACACGCATCTTCTACCACATGCTCCCCTCGTCCTAGTCAGTGCTGCCATGACCCAGAGCAACAGAGAGGAACTTCAGAAACCTTGGGCTATTTTGTCTTGTAACAGAAAGCTGGCTCACACAGACCCCTAAAAGTTGGTTCTCAAGGAAAATCTTTCCCACAGACAAGGCTGATGGCACTGTGCCTCCTTATAAATCATGTGACCGGAGAACCAACACTTTCTGGTAAACAGAGAAAGTCTGTCCTGAAAACCTACAGGGTGACTTTGAATTTGCCCATGAGAAGCCTTAACCACTTTTGGGAAATCCAAGCCTTATACCTTTGTACTTAGAACGTGGAGTCCCACGTGGGATACTGAGAGCTGCCTCTGAGGAGGGCGACGTCTCTCTCTTCTTATTTCACACCCTGCAATACCATAGTACACAAATGTGTAAAGACAATTATCTACAATTAGCTACAGACTGAGGGAACTGGGGCCTAGCCAACCGCTCTTAACAGTCGGGAGAGGAACATGCAGTGTCCGCTATGAGAGACAAGCGAGAGATTGGGAGGGAGGAAGGCATCTGTTCCCATGACAGAAAACAAACAAACAAATGAAGACACCCCCCCTCCCGGCTAACATTCTGACAAAGGAGCCTGTGTAAATGCCTGTTCCTGTATAATTGCCTTAACCTTCTACAAGCGAGAAGTTGGCTATCACCTGTGCCTGAGTTTGGAGGAACATTTGCTGTTCCCTCCACCCGCAAATTCCCTGCCTCATCTTCACCACCAGCAGGAAAATCCCACTCGGTCCCAAACCAAGGACTTGCTTGCTTTCAAAATCAATTCAGAATCCTTGGAGGAAGTTTAAACCTGGGAGGAACGGAGATCCTCGAACATCAATCACCCAGACTACACTTCTAGTTACTCTCAACCACTGGCTTCCCTCCCTCTCCTCCCTATCTCTGCTCTTTCCATCACGGTCCTTCAAGGTC
This sequence comes from Dicrostonyx torquatus, assembly GCA_028555095.1. Classification (NCBI taxonomy): domain Eukaryota; kingdom Metazoa; phylum Chordata; class Mammalia; order Rodentia; family Cricetidae; genus Dicrostonyx; species Dicrostonyx torquatus. The sequence goes on along the minus strand of JAQHUG010000091.1, from coordinate 4,551,653 downwards.
TATGCACAAGCACACACGTCAGCAACACACAAAGTGTGACTGTGGAACACTGACCTAATTTATTCGTGCTTTGGTTTTTCTCACCAGAACAAAGACAGCAGTGTCAGATAATAGTAGTGCCAACCTTCTTACTTAAGAGGATTAAACAAGTAAGCACCCATGAAGCTTTTAAGAAGTACCTGAGCGCCGGGCGGTGGTGGCACACGCCTTTAATCCCAGCACTTAGGAGGCAGAGGCAGGCGGATCTTTGTGAGTTAGAGACCAGCCTGGTCTTAAGAGCTAGTTCCAGCACAGGCTCCAAAGCCACAGACAAACCCTGTCTCGAAAAATAAAAAAAAAAAAAGTACCTGAGCTTGTACTGGTGCCTATGACAATTGTTCATATAATAAATAAGTGACATACAAAGATGGCCAGCTGGAAGAGGTACAAGGTTTTTAATCTCAAAGTCCACCTGCAGTGACATATCCCCTTCACCAAGGCTGTACCTCTTAAATGTCCTCAGACAGCAGCACCAACTAGGGACCAAGTGTTCTAATACTTTAGCTCATGGTAGACACTGTAATTCAAACCACTACAGAATATTGGTGGAGACTGCTAGTTTGTTTCTCAACTGCCCTGATTTGAAATAACCACACAAAAACTATATTCTATGCAATGCCTTTTGGTCAATAGCTTAAGCGATAACCCATCTCCATTAATCTGTGTATTGCCATGTGTCTGTGGCTTACCAGCAAGGTTCTGGTGCATCTGTCTCCTGAAGGCAGCTACATGGCTTCTCACTGACTCCACCTACTCTCTCTCTCTCTCTCTCTCTCTCTCTCTCTATATATATATATATATATGTGTGTGTGTGTCAAATATGGCTCTGGCAGGCCTTGACCTCCTCTCCCATTTCCTCTCCTTGCTAAGAACCATTAGATTGCATTCCTAAACCTAGCCACCAAGTTCTATTCCTTTATTTGGCCACTTCTTCCTCCTGAGGCTGAATAACAAGGTTCAACTATCAAAGTATTGAAGTCCAGCAATCCAAAGCCCCCTTTGGCCCATCTAATTAAAGTGCCCAACTAAAATGAAGCACCTCCTCTTAACATGAGTTTCCCCTTTTTCTTTTATGAACTGCCATTTTCCTATGGGCCATGTCTGTCTCTATAGAGGAGGCAGGTCTTTTTTCCCCTCTCCAGAACAAAAATACCTCCTCCCCCTCTCTCTTGATCTCTTTTTTTCCTTTGTCCTCTATCTCCTGTCTTTGTCTCTTATTCTACCTTGTGTTTCTCTGGGAAAATAAATCTCCTTTGTGCTGAGAACTTGGTCTTGGGATGTCCTGAGCCGATACCGATCCCCTTCAAGCTCTGTGACCATTGGGAACGCTTTCAGGATGCTTGTGGATTCCAGAGTAGCTGCAACTGTTGTGCTAAAATTATTCTAGCCCTGTTGCATTATATCTGCTTGCTTCTAAAGCAAAAGATAATGAACATCAAATTCTATGAAGCTGTTCACAAAATCAGAGGTGTGTGATGTCCACAACTGGTTTGAGATTCATGATTCCTTAAACTGCTGTTAATGGAGTCTCCTATTTCCTGCCCAGGAAAAGAGAGCTAAGAGCTGTTAAGTTAGTGGCTTAAAAAGATTGTGGTTGTTAAGAAGTAGATCCCACACTTGACTCCAAGTTTTACAACACAGAATCCATGTTCTTTAGTCACACCATCTGAGTGTAATAAGATATGGAATGGCTATATACATAAATAGCATTAATTAAAGAAGCAAAATGAAACTATAATGTCTGAAGTCTAAAAAACAATGGTGGCCAGAAATAAAAATAAGCAAAATTTAAAATGATGGAAATAGACTTTGACACTTATTCACAGAGATTTGCCATCATTAGCTGCCCCTATTAAAGTTTCCACACATTCATCTTAAATCAATGTTTCTATAGACATATCTACTTTATAGACATGAGTTACAAATGGGTCAGCCATTACTCATAGGGTTTTATTTTTTCAACTTCCTATCTCATGTTTCTTGGAATTACAAAACAAGAATTTTTGTATTATTTGCAATCCCCCTGCATCGTTGTCCAGGGACTCAAATATTGCAGGGAAATGCCATCCCCAGAAAGATAAGAGTGGCTGTAGATCTTGTCACAAAGCATAGATAGCCAGTAGGGCTATTGACACTCACTTTTCAGAGGAAAACATGAACTATACCATCAAGAGAACCCAAAGGTCTCATCTGTGCATGAGGCTGATATTTCTCTTGTCCTCTGTATTGAATAACAATCCGTATAACCTCAGTGACTTGAAAGAATCCCTTGTATCATTTTACGCTCCCGTAACGCAGCAATCTGGTGGGTTTTGCCAGACACTCTTCTAGGTCCATAAGGCACTCAGCAGGGGTCATATCACGTTCTCATTTGTGGGCCATGGTTGTCTTTAAGCTCATTCAGCTGATGACAGAATTTGACTCCTTGCTGTTACCAGGGGCTGAGGTTTCGTTGCAGTTATTGGCAGCTTCTCAGTCAGGGCTGCCTACCAATCCTCATTGTGTAGCACTTGTGGGCTAAAGAGCTCAGTAGTGAGCAGCAGTTGTTCACCTAGGGAATGGAAGGCTGTGTGAGGAAGACTTGGTATCTCACAGCCCTTCCGTGTTCACGTGCTCTCTGCTATACAGAAATCAGTGGGAGACAGAGAAACTCAGCAGAGAGAAAGACAGAATCCATATCTGTGCCATCTCCTGGGAGCCAATGGGACAGAAGGTTCGAGAAAATGGGAGTGATGCCAAGGAGACGGCGGAAGGCTATAGTAGGTCAATGTGTTTTCCAGAGATCCATGTTTTCAGGAGACAGGCTTTCTCAGAGGTTGAGAAGAGTTCTGTTACTACTCCAGGGCCTGTACCACAGAGGACTTTGGAAGACACCCCAGTGCAAAGGCCAATCAAGTACACACACACCTTCACACACAATGTCACCCAGTGTCACCCAACATAAAAGGCACAGTCATTGGCAGTGATTGAATTGCGTTTTGCCTGACTGGAGTATGGAACTTCAACTCTACTGTCTTGGCCAATATGAAGCCTTCTAGTCCTTTGAGATACTCTTCTGAGAGCCATAAGGTGAAGAAGAGGAAAGCACTTGCCATCTTGGGTAATGGAGACAGCCTAAGCTGTGGACAAAGCCCAACCCTGGTCCAAGACACTCACAGTGACTCTTACATTTGCCATGCTCTAACCTTGACCAGGAATGGACAGAATCCCTGACTGTACCATCTTCTGTTTACCTCTCCTTCTCAACTCTGTGAAGGCAAACACAACATCCAAGAGATGGGTGACCTGATGCCTCATTAGCTCATTTCTGAAAGTAAATACTAACAAAGGTTGATGAGATACAGTTTTGAAACTGGATGGCTCTAAGTTCGACCTCTAGCTTCTTGTATTCTAGTTATTTGCATTAGAAAAATTGATCATTATTTTATTGTCTTCCATAGTAAATGAGGAATCACGTATTAATGACCTCACAGTAAATGAGGATTCATGTGTTAATGACCTCACAGGGTCTCTGTGAATATTAAGTGAGCACTGATAGTGATTTCTATGTGTCAACATGTCTGGCCTTAAGGTTGCCCAAGTAGCTCTCTAAGCATTATTTCTGCCTATCAGGCATTATTTCTGTTGTACTTGAATTGGTGGCCTGAATAAAAATCAGATAGCCTTCTACGACATGTGTAGCTATCATCTATTCCACTGAGGATGTGAATAGAATGAAGGGTTGACTTTATTTTGGTTAGCTGCTTGAGCTGAGCCATCAGTATTCTCCTGTCTATACCCTGGTTTTCAGGGAGATGGCCTAAGAGTGGACCCTACACCACTGGCTTTCCATCCCTCCGCATTTTGAACTTCACTCCCGGCTCTCCTACATGTCCATATTTTTCACAGATACATAATCATGAGCTGCTGTGGGACAATGATCTTTTATCCTTTCACTTGCATTATTTTTAATAAAATGCTAATTGGCCAAGCAGAAAGGATAAGCAGGGCAACCAGGCAGAAAGTAGAGTTGGGGCCATGAGAACAGGAGAATTCTGGGAAGAGGAAAGCTCAGTCTACAGTCGTGACCCAGCCTCAGAGGAAGCAAGATGTGAGTACCTTGCTGAAAAAGGTACCAAGCCACGTGTCTAACTCAGAGAAGAATTATGAGCTAATGTAAGTTATAAAAATTAGTAAATAAGAAGCCTGAGCTAATGGGCTAATCAGTTTATAACTAATGTAGACCTTTGTGTGATTCTTTAGGACTGAACAGCTCAGGCAGGACAGAAAACCTCAGTCAACAGTGAGCCAATGATTTTTTCAATCTAGACTAACAGACCCATGATAGGTAGATTTCAAAGATGATAGATAGATAGATAGACAGACAGATAGATAGGTAGATGATGGAAGGATAGATGATAGACAGACAGACAAATAGATAATGACTCAAGAGAACATGAGAATCAAGCACCTTGCAGTGTCTGGTGTGAGAAAGTGTGTGACATTCATATGCACTGTTTGTGGTCCAGTGGGTAGAACCAAGGCTGGGCACCAGAAATTGCTCTAGTTCTCTGGCCTTTGTCCCCTGTTACTGAAGCTTACATTTAAAAAAAAAAAAAAAAAAAAACAGTAGCCGCCAGAGGTCCCAAAGGGTAGGTGGCTACTTTAATCCGTGCACACCAGACAGCAGGATTCTTGGGCAGTAAAGCCCTCCCTGTTCATGGAAGAGCTCTCCCAGTTGTTCACAGCTTACTCATCACCCCTCTGAGCCTGAAATCCCCACCCATGACATGCCTGACGGGATTACCCTCACAGGATTCCTGTCAAGCTGCACCTCCTGTCATCACCTCTGGACTCAGATAGTGCGAAAGGCTGGCATGCGTGCCGATGGTTAACAAAGCTGGTTGCTGGTTGTTGCCCAAGGGAGACCCCTGCAACTGCCTTTGGGGTGTCAGGAAAATACATCAGCTTGCTCCCCATTTTGGATGGTTCGGCCTTGTCATTTTCCCTGGAATGGCATGCTGCCATTTTCAACATACACCTGGCAGAGCAGCTTCTAGGATGGGAAAATTCATCTTGGCTCCTGGATTGCGACGTTGTATTCCACAGCTATTTGTCTCCGTGTCTCTGGGTCTACAGGGAGGCAGAATGTCACAGTGCAAAGACATATTAGGCAGAGCTGGTCACCTCGTCGTGCCTGGGAAGGAGAGATACAGGGACACAGACAGGTGGAGGTTTGTGCTAGTGCTAGTGGGCTTCCTTGTTCTTCCCCTTTTGTTCCAGCTGGGTCCCCAGACTTTGGAACAGAGATCCCCAAGTTCAGAGCACATCTTCTGCCTTTAGTTAGTCCCCCGGAGCTGCCCTCACACTCACCTGAGTTGTAATTTACTAGTCCTGCAAGTGTTTCTTAGCCTAATAAAGTTGGCAGCCAAGATTAATGATCACAGTAGGGTCATTTTCAAACTTCATATTAGGGGCATTTGGAGCCCATCCAAGTAGAAACAAAGAAACCATCTTCGTTAGGGTTTCTATCGCTGTGCTAAAACACCACAGCAAAAAGAAACCCAGGGCGGAAAGAGTCTATTTGGCTTGCACAACCTAGGGCACAGATTGTTGAGGGAAGCCAAGACAAGAACTCAAGGCCGGAACCTAGAGGCAGGAGCTGATGCAGACGCCATGGAGGAGTGCTGCTTATTGGCTTGCTCTTCATGCCTTTCATGGCTTTCTCAGTTTCTACAACCCAAGGCCACCAGAAGTAGCTCCGTCTACAGTGGCCTGGGCCCTCCTCCATCAATCATTAATCAAGAAAATCCTGGACACACTCGCCCATAAGTCAATCTGATGGAGGCATTTTCTAAACTGAGAGTCCTCCTTTCAAAATTACTTTAGCTTGCATCAGTTGATAAAACAAAGCAAAATTAAAAATAAACAGGACATCAGTAGTCATAGAAATGGCTGGTGCACATGCCCTCCTGGGTCATATCATGTACTCGAATACCACCTCCAGCCCGTTTTCTGTCTTCTTGTCTACACTTTTACATCATGGCATAGGGCAGGCTTCACTTGGTTCCTTCTTCTTTCTTCCTCTTAAGACTGCAGGCTAAAGCAACAGCCAAAGTCCTCTCCTCCGCTCTTTGGAGGAACATGGAATATCCAGAGAAAGCATCATTAAGAAACTGTTGGATGGGTACCTGTTTACAGATAGGAAAACAGCTAGAGGAATTATTGTGCCCACACCTTCCCCAGGTGGCTAAGCCCAGGCCTGCCTTCTGCAGATGTGCATTCCAGCCTGGAACCCTACCCCATTCTTCCACTGCTCTGGTAACCAGAAAGCATCTAGCTCACATGGAGTAGAACTCATCTTCCATGCTTTCTTCTCACCAACCCCAGTTACTACGTAAAGGGACAGAAACTAGGTCTCATCCCTTATTCCTTTCGTCCCTCACCATTTGCAAACACTGTTTTCTTCCCCTGCCAGCCAGGTTCTTCTACAAAGCCACCTCTCCCCTTGACACAGTCTAGTGTGTCCTTCCAAAAGTCTGATGCCAATCTCATCTCCCAGGTGTGCAGGAGAAGAACACGCCAAGCAGTTGTTTTGCCTCTGTGATTCCTACACATCCCTCCCATTATCACCCCCACTCCATCCCTACCCCAGTAATGGGTACCCAACCTCTTCCCTTTTTTGTTAGTTGCCATGAAGATCCAGTATTTCAAGCTGGGTACACATGTCCTCCACAAAGACAGTGTTAGATGAGCTGACAGTAGAGGAATCACGGTAGCCTAACAAGGTCATCTGTGTAACAAAGTCAGCCAAGTTCCCCAGCCCCTTTGCAGGCTACAGTCAAGAACCAGCAGGCCTACAGCAGCCCCAGCCCCTCCATGCTCAGACTTGGTAATACCACATTCCACACATCATTTTCCGTCCTTGTGCCTGCCAGGTAAGGCTGTGTAGGTAGAGTTCCCTTGCCTAACAACCTCGGCCAAATCCAGTCTCTCACACCCATGTGGGTACCCTCTGCCCTTGGGTTAACACGGAAGGTGGCAGTTGAAAATAATGTAAACAGAGGCTTAAGATGGAAAACATCTTAGCCGAACCAGTAAATCCTGCCATTTGTGTTTGCTATTCCAAACAGTCAGAAAGCTGAAGCCTTGGCTTTTAAGATTATTGCTACCCATTCATATTTCTTATAGAGGTTAATACACTTCACAGTGACATTTCTGTATGTGCAATTACCATGCTTTCCTCAAATTCACCCTCTTTATCAACGCCCACCTCCAACCTTTCTCCTTCTCTAATGGTCCCTCTTCTATCTCCAGATTTCGTTTGTGTGTTTGGTTTTGTTTTTATTTAAAAGAAAATATGCAGTACTTGTCTTCCTGTATCTGTCTATGTTGCTTAACACAATGATCTTCAATTCTTTCCACTTTCCTACAAATAATGAGAATTTATTCTTCTTAATGGGCAGCAAGTACACTGTTGGATTCTCTTATCTCCTCTGTATTGGTGGGTACCTAGGCTGTTGTGGATAGTGCTTTGGCAAACATGGCTGCACAAATAACTTTTTTGCATCATAATACAACTTCATATATATTAGGGGTGAATAGCCAGATTATATGGTACTCCTATTTTGAATGTTTTGAGGAACCTCCATACTATTTTACAGAATGAGTAAGTTCGTTTACATACCCACTGACAACAGATCAGTAATTAAAATATCTGACAAAACGACAAGTGCAAAGATAGGCTCACTTTGACTCTTGGTAGGGAAGGGTACCTACCCTTAGATGGATGGGTACTCATGGTGTCAGGAGCTTGCGCTAACAGCTGTTCTCATGGCACAAGAAGAAGTACAGACCATGGGCTGTGACCCTCATTCTGGAACTGGAGATTAACATACCTTTGAAGATCTGCCCCTAATGACCTAGTTCTGCCTTTCTGGATTAGTCCAAAGGGCCCCACAGCCTTCAAAACAGTGCTACCAGGTGGGGAACAAGCATCCCAAGCAAGAGCCTGTGGGAAAATTTCTTACTCACGCCATAGCAACACCCTTGTTAGATTCTTAACTGGAATGAGGCAGAATCTCAACTGTAGCCTTTGTTGGACAGTGCTTATATATTTATGGGTCATTTGTCTTTTCTCTTTTGACATCTTTTTGTTCAAGGTATTAACACAGTCTCTGACTGGATATTACTTCTCCTTTTGCCTCAGGACTTCATCTCTGGTTTTGCTGATGGGTGGATGCTAATAAGTCCTCTGAGAAACTTCAAAGGGCAAAGGTACCTGCACACAGCTAATGAAAACACGGTGTTCCTAAGTTCAGACTTCCCACTGATCCCCTTATCTCCAACATCCTGGGGGAGAGTCACACCCTTGTGTTCTCTGGATCTGTTGTCCCTTCACCAAATCAAGAATTGCTTAATCCCCTTTGGTCACTGCCATCAACGCCTGGCCAGAACAAGCTGGGAGAGATTGGCCTATCAGGACCAAGGATGTCACCTATAATGCTATTGCTTATCTTTGAGCCTGGCCCCTTTTATATGTGACTTACACAACGTTAGTAAGCTCTGGTCCTTGGCAATCTTTCATCAGGCAATCTCCAGAACATTCTGTATACTGTCATGCCTCATGGAATGTGAGCCTGGCGGATGTTAAGATACCCATTCTTCAATGGGGAAGTAGGTTCTTTGAAGTTAACAGTGTTCAGAAGAATCTCAGGCAGGGCATCCAGGCAATTACTTTAAGTCCAGGCATTTGTTTTGATCTTGGGAGTCACCTGTGAAGGCCTGGCCAGGCTGACTGTAGGCTGCCCTGCACAGATAACAACTGCCATGTATCCACAACAGCACCTTGTCCTGGGGACCGTCTCCTGCCCGTGGATAGGATGTAACTCACACACCCCACACTTTCCCACCACCTAGCAATGGGTGACCAGCAGTTCTGAGGGAAATAAGACAGTCTCTGCTCTCACAGTGTGTAACACGCTGTATCATGTTCTGCTCTGCCTGGTCCTACCCTGCTTTCATCTCATGGGAGCTGGCCATACTGAGTTTGTTTCACAATCTGCTAGCGGTTTATTAGCTGCAATTTAAAGACATTTCTTCTAATCCGACTCCTTTCCCCCTTGTACAGGAGGAAGCATAGCCCAGAAGCTGGGCGTTGCTTAGAGCCCATAACTAGTGCAGAGCCAGGTAGCTCTGACCCACAGTTCCTACCGGAGCGAAGACTGAGCTCTCCAGACCCACCTGAATCTTTGTTTACTGGGAGGCTTAGCTTCATTTTTTGCTTCTTAAGTTGTCCCTCAGGGTGCAGTTCATAGGCAAGCTCTCATTGATGGCACAGCTTTCCTAAAACCTTCTCCTTAACAATGTATTCAGTCTGGTTTCTGACCCAAAGACCACCAAGAGCAGGGTTTCTGGGGTGGTGGGAGTGGGGTACTCTTGCAAGACAGATGTTCAGCCAGGCAATATGTTAAAGTGCTGGGCTCTTCATGACTAATTATATTTTTCAACCTGTTTTTTTGCATTTTTCCTTTTTATTATTGATTTTTTTGAGCTCTACATTTTTCTCTGCTCCCCTCCCTGCCTCTCCCCTCCCCCTTCAACCCTCCCCCAAGGTCCCCATGCTCCCAATTAACTCAGGAGAGCTTGTCTTTTTCTACTTACTATGTAGATTAGATCTATGCAAGTCTCTCTTAG
>JAQHUG010000091.1:4501784-4541184 GCA_028555095.1 Dicrostonyx torquatus | reverse complement strand
TTCTTGTATATTTTGGAGATCAGCTCTCTGTCTGATATGGGGTTAGTGAAGATCTTTTTCCATTCTGTAGGCTGAGATCAAGGGGATACAAATTGGAAAAGAAGAAGTCAAACTCTCACTATTTGCTGATGATATGATAGTTTGTATAAGCGATCCCAAAAATTCTACCAAGGAACTTCTACAACTCATAAACACTTTCAGTAATGTAGCAGGATACAAGATTAACTCAAAATAGTCAGTAACCCTTCTGTACACAGATGATAAAAGGGCTGGGGAAGAAATCAGAGAAACAACACACTTCACAATAGCCACAAATAGCATAAAATATCTCAGAGTAACTCTAACCAAACAAGTGGAAGACTTGTATGACAAGAATTTTAAATCTTTGAAGAAATAAATTGAAGAAGACACCAGAAAGTGGAAAGATCTCCCATGCTCTTGGGTAGGCAGAATTAACATAATAAAAATGGCAATCTTACCAAAAGCAATCTACAGATTCAACGCATTTTTTCTAAATGACACTATTTCTGGGGAAATTGAGGTTCCATTCTTGACTTCTTAGTCTCACTAACAAAAGAATTTAGAAACTTATGGAGAAAGAAGCTTGTGGACAGTTTTATTAGAATTTGAGGTAACAGCGATTGGGTAGGCAAGCAGTAAATTTCAACAACTCACATAGGGGACCACACTGCCTTACCAGCCCTCAACAGCCCAGTGCCCATCGTTAATGGCTTAAGGTCACTGTCATAATACCATTTCAAGCATTAAAGCTTCATATACAGAGAAAAGGCCTTATATAAAGAAATGGAAATGAAAACAGAAATCTAATTTCAAAGTTCTGTCACAGCCAAGGCTATATATATTTATAGTGAAATTGATAGTTTTAGTTTTCAGTACACGAGCCCTAGAACCCAAATGGGAGTGTTTTACACGTGCAGAGGAATCTGGACCAATGACAAATGACAATTTTTCTAATTTAACAAGGTTTAACAAACCTATAAATATCAAACTTCACAAGTAGTATTAATTGGGTGATGGTTTGGAAATGAGCACTCAGTGCTGGAGTGCAAATGACCCCTGCCATGTCCAGTCAGCATGTACTGAGCTGGAAGACAGCTCTGCCCTCACACAGTAACTTTGCACACAGACCAGACAGCTGAAAACAAAACCTTGCAAGTAGCTGGAAATCAAATATTCCTCCCAAAGGAAAGTACACCATGATGGACAGGGCTGCGTGAATCCTAAAACTGGTCTACAATACAATGAAGTTGGCTCAGACATTGTGGCAATCAGCTCACCTGGGTCACTCAGAAGTACCTTTATGCCTCTCTGTCTTTGGCCAGAATCCAGGACCCCAGGAAGGGAGCCAGGGTTGGGCTCGGGGAGGGGGGTGAAGTTGGCTAGAGGCTGACTTAGGGAGTGCCAACTGGAGTCCCAGGTTTTCAGCCCTGAGCACTGCCACTCTGTCTGATCCTTCCTCCCACGCAGTTAAGAACCTGAGGCAGTGCACCTGAGCAGGGCGAGGTGGAGTCTACATGCCTAGACGAGGCGGAGTGCTTCAGGTAGGGTTTATCCCTGGGCTATTATGCTTGGAGACAAGGGAGCAAGGCAAGAGAAAACCACTTATGTGGAAACCAAAGTCAAAAGCTAAGCCATCCTCCTGAAGGAGAGGTGAAACTGTAGAGGACAGGCCCATGGGAGAAATCCAGACCGGAAGCCACAGCACAGAGAAATAGCAAAGACCAAACATGGGGGATTCCTGGACTCATATGTTCAAGGCCAAGGTCCTCTGAAGGATAGCAGAGGAGCTGGTGGTTCAGGACAGGGAATACAGGGATATTAACAATGTATATTTAGGTGTGGTAAAGCTGGCCCTGGAGAGCATTCAGTTTAATTAGACATCAGATGGTGTCGAAGTTATAATGTAAAATGCGATGCCTACTATTCTTCCTTAAGCAAAGGACATGCTGTCTCCCTCATAGGATGCAAAATTGCTTGTCTGCAGTGCCTCTGCATGGGTTGCAACAATACTGTAAGCATTGTTGTCATGAGGGCAGAGCTTCTAAAAGAGCTAACAGGCACGCCCTTCTCTCCTGATAGACTACTGAAGTAACAGACTCCATTGGTTAATTTCCCCTGGAATCTCACACTGTGGGGAAGAAAAGCCTGAAGCTCTGGTACCTTTCAAAGGCAGACCGTATGTCTCAAGGTGAGATTTCCAGGACTCTCACGACTTATCTGACTGCTTTGTAGGATGGCCCAGTGCCAATGATGAGTCATCAATGAGCAATGACCAGGACCCCACACTTGACCAGGGCTGTTTATTTATACAAACCTTTTACCCACCCTCTATTTAAGATAAAACCTTATCAGCGCCCTCCAAAGATCGATTTTAGAGTCACTGAGCCCCTTTATTTGTTACTCTTCCCAATTAGTTGCCATTGAATACATAGTTTTCTCCTTTCCATGGTTACCTGATTCTTGGGTCAGCATAGTGGGGTCAGGAAGCCCCAAGTCTAGCTTGTACCTCAAAGGTCTCAAAGGGTGCTTACCTAGACCAAGGCTTTCTCTGCATGTGACCCTTTTCACCTAATAAAACTTTGCACAACTCTGGGCATATAGATATAAAAATAGGTATACAATTTGAACATCTACTGATGATGAATCATGAGAAATGTATTTGAAAACAATTCCTTGACATACATAAAATTTTACAGTTTATTAAAGATTAAAGCAAATTTACATACCAATGAGATGAAAGTGCTTATTTTTACATAAAGAATTAAGACTTGCCAGGATGTTTGATACTTCAGGATGAAGAATATCCTTATCACTCTTCATAAATGATAGATATTCTGATTTATAATAATTAATGCTAGGAATGAAACTTTGCATCCAAGTACAAAATGGCAGAAGTATGTTTATTGCAGACATTGTTAGAAGTCCTTTCCTAATTCCAAGATAAACTCATTTAATGCTTTTCTACTTTATGAAACTCAAGTCAGAAACTCAAGTAGCAATTGAGGCATCTTGTTTTGTTTGAGACAAGGTTTCACTGTGTAGCTTGGCTGGCCTGGAATTCAGAGAGCTCTGCCCACCTCTACCTCCTAGGCACTGGGATCAAAGGCATATATGTACCATCATACTCGGCATTCAAAACAGAAATTTTTTTAAAAAAATCAAATATCCTAGTAAAATCAAAAGAGATGCTAGTATGAAATATCTTGCTGGGGAAGGATGATAGGAAAATATTAAGTCTTTATTTTCTATAATTAAATCCTTATGTTTTCCTAAGAGTTGAATGCACAGTAAAAACGCTCTAGTTCACAGCATACTGCAGTCTCAAGCATGAGTCAGCGGGTTTCAAGCAGTATTTACTGGCACTTTGTGGTGTGAAGGCATGCAGGCACAAGCTGCACCTGTGAGCGGTTCAGAACCCGAACTGCCATGAAGTCCTGCACCACACTCTGACAGAGAGCTGCCAAAATACCTTGAGTTTATTTTACCTTTGATTTTTGAATTAACTTTTGTCACTGCGTGTTCAGAAACCTCTCCATGTTGACAACACTTTTTTGCATCCCTACAATGAAAATGTGTTGTAAGAAGCCGTGATCTCTAGAGAAAGGGCACAGAGCAACAGGGACGGCCACAACTCACACGCCACACCCCCACGCCACACTCTGCTCTACTACTGTCTGCTCCGGACGCTTTCTGATTAGGCTCTGACCACAGGACGAGAGCATGTGTCCTAGTTGATTTTCTTTTTCCACCGTCACAGAGAGGACAGATACACTGAAACCTACCAGCTTTATAGATTCCTGCCAGTTTGTGCCGGGCTACACTTTCAAGCTCTCTTCTCAACGAATTTTAGAACTACAGAAATTTAACAGGGAAAAATCATCCTAGCAATGATCTACAAGTCCATCGTGTGTAGTCTTTCTGCCTCCTAGTTGAGGATTTTCTGATACATACCAAGTGACTTTAACAAAGGAAGAACTTTGCATCAAAAACTATGAAAGAAGTCCGATATGCAAGCCATGATGGAGCAGACACACTGCAAAAGTTTGCTCTAAGATAAAAATGTAATGAGCTTAGGTTCCATGCAGGGGGATGATGTCAAGGGGCAGGAGAAGCAGAATCTCCAGACATCCTTGCTCACATGCCTCTTGTCAGTGTGAGAAAGGGTCTTCAAGAGCATGATTAATCCTATGCCGCATCTCAACTATTATCCCCAAACGCGTCTATGAAGGCATTTTACAATAAGATTAGCATCTGACTCCTGGGCTTTAAAGCAGAGTGGGCGGGCATCCTCCAGGCCTTCCAGGGCCTGCACAGCATGGAGACAAGAGTCCTCTTTTCCTTTCTGCCTCACTCCTGGAGCTGAGACTTCTCATCTCACGTTTTCTAGTCTTCAACGGAGGTTTTACTATCTGTTCTGGTCCCAGAGCCTCTGGATTTGGACTGAATTTTGCCTTTGTCTCTTTGGGTCTCCCATTTGCAGATTTTATACTGTAGGACTTCTCAGTCTCTATCGTTGCCCAAGACGGTCCCGTATTGCACATGTGTGCCATTGGCTCTGATGGCTGCAGAACTGCGACAAATATAGCAACTTTTGTGGGAAATGTCCTTTGAATTAAATCCATGCTATTTTCACAACTGGAAGTTGCAGTGCTCAGATCCTTGAATTCTGAACTGTAGGGGGGTGGGTACTAAAATAACTAGGGATCGTTCCCCTCCTTGTGTAGCTTCCAGTCCATCAGAAAAGATATCTCTGCAAATACTAAACTGTAATCTGGAACAAAGGTGTCCTGAGATGCACTCTGGGGGTCTGTAGCCAGTTTTAGGGGAGGATGGAAGGGTTCCCTGAAGGAGGTGACATTTGCCCAGGGACGGAGAGATGTGGAAGACCCAGTCTGAAAAGGTCCAGAAGCTCCGACTGGCAGGTATGAGTTCATAGGTTCCAAAAAGATTGCAGAGAGTGGGAGCTTTCACCTGAATCACTGCTTCCCTGCTGTCATACAACATCACATGTTCACTGGTTCCTGAGATCTGGACACTGATCTCCTAGAGAACCCTATCCTCTGTGGATGTATGAAGCCAGAAACAAGGCAGAATTCCCAAGACCTTAGCATTTGTGAAGAGGCATCCATCCGAGAGCCGTGAAAGAAGTGCCTTTAGCTGCAGGCAACATTTTAAAATGCACTTACGCCAGCTTACCTTAGGAAAGTGAGAGAATTGACCGAGAAGACCCTGAAGGGGGTGACTTCAGATTACAGGGTGAGCTACTTGCTTCAGGATTCAGAAAGAAGGTAGGAGTCATCCTTTGAGCCAGGTTCTCTAGCCTGTAGTTCACTGCTGCTGCTACCTCAACCTTGGAGACACCATCTGGCAGTTAAACAGGGTGTCTGGGCCAAGCAGTGTTTTAATTAATACAATTTCTGTGTGGTTATTTCAGTGGTAAGCTAGTTGGGCGGCCAGGACAAACAAGCAGGCCTGCTCCATACAACATAAAAGCTATTTTAAATTTGTACTAGCATATATTAATGAAACACAATAATTAGTTTCACAGTGACATTTCCCTACATGTCTATACATGTATTTTGATCATATCAAACCCCATTATCATCTCTTGTCACCCCTCCATTTTCACTAATATCCTCCTTTTCATCTAGTCTCTCTTATGTTTTCATGGTTTTGTTTTGATTTTGGTGACCCAATGAGTTTCATTGTGGTTGCTTACATAAGTGCGGGTCAGAGACCACTTACAGGAGCATGGGCACCTTACCAGTGACAATATCACTGAAAAAAAAAATGCCTCTCCCTCTTTAGTAACTATTAACTGCCTATAGATATTCAGGCCTTGTGAACCCTTGCCTGTTCTGTGACAGGAGGGTGGCAGGCTCCATCTTGTATAGGTCATCATAGATGCTCTAAGCTCTTGAGTGCAAAGGTCACATCACTCCTGGAAGACAGCTTTTCCCAACACTTTGCCCTCTGGCTCTTATCATTTTTCTGGTCACTTTTCTGAGATGTCCCTCTGCTTTGGAGTAGCCATGTATATGTCCTAGCTAGGGTGGAACATTCAAGTAGTCACGTACTGTCAGTCCTTTGATGTGTCTCTGTGGTTAACATTGACCACTGGGGGAAAAAGTTCTTGACAAAATCTAGCAACAACAGTCTATAGTCATAAAGAGAATTATTTAGAAAGCAATTTGATGAGCTCTTCGTGTCTATTTATCAAAACAACTGTAATAGCTACCTCACGAAGGCCTATGAGCTCCCTCGGCACAGGCTTTTGAGCTGATTTGCAGTACTAGATGTGAATGCCCTCCTGTAGCATAGGCCTTAAATCTAATCAGAAATCATTTGGTTAACTGAATATCAAACTTGCCACTATTGAACCAATGGGCACATCCTCCTTAGATTGTCAACATTTTTGTAGACAAAGCCACAGTCTGCTAGGACTGCTGATGGCTGGTCTGCTTCCAGCTCAGTTATATTTCTCTCTGTCCTAAACCAGAGCACGTGATGCCTTCTGCAATAGGTCTAGAGTAGGGTCTAGATCAGTGACAACTGTCCGTATGTAAAAACCAGTTTTTAAATCAGTCTTCTTATGTATACATACGGCAGATTAGAAAACACACTGGAATCACAGGCGAGTCACACCAGCAAGGAGGAACATACTCTGGAAACGTCAACCCCCAAATAAGCACACCAACTCAGAGCTCGTAAATGTTTGAGACAAGTCAGCATGCTTCAGAAGTGGTGTAGATTTCATGACTGGGCAAACTGACTGGCTTGCTTCAGTTGCACGTGGCTGGAAGGCTATATCTTGGCAGGATTTCCAAACTTATCTAGCTCCACGCTGCTGTTTTGATTTCCTGCTTCCTTAGCTGTGACCTCCATCAGAACTCCTGACACACAGCAAGGAGGCTGTCCAACAAGCTCTGATGTCAAGCTCAGGCACTTGCCCAAGTCATTGCATTTGACGTCCCTCTGATAGTTTTTATTTGAGGAATCCTGAAAAACAAAGCACTTTATGAGAGCTTTGCTTACTCTATGCACCAGCTTGATATATGAAAATCGTTGTTCTCTCTAGAAACCAACTTTATAGTGGCAGGAGGGGACAAACACGTAGTCAGAGCTCTGCCCAGGAGCCTCCTTGCAGCTTGCCTGCATTTCTCTGACCTTATGTCTCTCTTTTGTCTTAAGTCAGGAAAACACTTTACTTTTCAGGGCCTGAAAAGTAAAAGTACTTTTCAAGAACTGAGTATCTTTTATTGAACATCATTTTTTCCCCTTCAAATCAGGAAAATGGTGTTGCAGACTGGTACATCTTTTGATCAGGAACTGTCAACTGAAGCAAGGCCTTCCTCGTTTTCTGGCTCCAACATTCAAGGGATGCGATGTGTTCATATGTTTCTGCTGAATGAGCAAAAGCATAAACAAAGTTGGCAACAGATAACTGTTTCCCTCTGCAGGGAAGGAGTTGGCACCCCAGGTCTGTGCAGGTGTGGATGGGTGAGGAAGCCGCAGGTGTAAGGAAATCCTCATGACAGCTGTCTTTACCAAAGGGCCACAGATTCTCTGAGGAGAGAGAACTTTCTGACCTTGACTTCACCACCCTGGTGTCTTTGGAACACAGGCTTCCCTGACTCTATCGTTCTAAGTAATCTATTAGTTAGCAGAAGAGGAGGGGACTTCTTAGCTGCAATGCAAGTCTTCACCAATAAAATGAGAAAGAAAAGAAAGTGAGGAGAACATCAGAGGACAACAGATCCCATCAGAAAAACAGAATTACAAAACGGAAGAAACTTGTATATAACTTAAGAAAAGTTAACAACTCTCCAGGGCTTTTCAGTGTAGAATTTTTAAAGCATGTGTTCATGAACAACTATAATGTGACTGATATCTTGCTAAGAAAAATTCAAAATAGCACACAACCTCACAAAGGCAGTAGAAAGGGATACCGAAATCTCTCATATCACAATTCATCATGGCAGTGACATGGATATCATAAGAGCTCTTTGCAAATCAGAGATCTTGACCCTGTGGACAGAACCACAGACCTGCCCATGAAACCACCATGGGCCAACAGGTAACACTGACTCTCCCTTGTCAGTGAGGGCATGCGCTCAGCAGCCAGTGTTGACGATGGGAACGTTGAACAGTCATCGATGGCTTGGAGGCGTCACCAGCGCTTGGCCACCATGAAGGTGTCCTTGTGTAAATCAGACATGGACATCAGCCGTAGCAATTTAAGTTGGCATGTAAAAAGATGCTGCACTACTTTTTTTTTTTTTTTTTTTTTTTAAAAAGGCAGTTTCTCTGGGAAGAACCACTAATATAAGTGTCCTTTGTCTGGTCCCACACATCCTTGGTAGGGCCTGATCTTGGCTTAAGGCCAACAGAAATTCAGTTCCCAGAATGCCTTCTTGCAGATGCCTTGTACAGAACATGACCCATGTAACTGACTTGACGTCCTTTGTTGACCAGAATCATCATCCTCCAAGTACGCAGCCCCATTCCTCATTCTGGGCTCAGCTCCATTGGTTGATAAACAACTCCACCTAAGCCTAGAATTTTTGGCTGGGGAAGCCTCAATCCACTTGCACAGGGCCCTTCAACATAAATATGGAGATAAAGTCCTTGAAGCTTACAAGGGTGATTATCTGTGCCAAATTTATATTTATAAATAGAACAATAAGGATTGTGGATTAAACTTGTACTCCTAAAACTAGATTTTAAGATTTGCAAGTTTAAATGGTGAAGTACTCATTTGAAGCCAAATATCCCATAAATAACCTTTCCAGTACATAAAATCATTGACCCAGTCTTTAATAAAAAGAGTTCTATAAAAGTATGGGGGAAATAGGAGTTGTAAATAAGCACACCGAAGTAAATTGCAGAGGGAAGGAGTTAAACTGAGCATCAAAGTAAAATCATTGCCAAATGAAAACAAAGATTAGAAACACCAGGGAAGAAAACAGGGTAAGCAATCAACCACTATATAAAAGCACGGCTCTAAATAATTAGATTAAATGTAAAGAGAACATGAGTGCAGATAAAAGAAGTACACTTAAAAGAAAATGGCAGCAGAATAAAAATCCTGAAAATATTCAAAGATATATCAAGAAAAATATATATCCTGAGATGTAGAGACAGAGGGACTTCTAGTTAATAGGGGTATGATTCCCAGGAAAACAAGTACAAAGGTGATGGATATTGAGATGTTTGTTATTATTAACAAACTATTAACCTTTAAGGCAAATAATCAAGAGTTCTTCAGTATCTATAGAAAGAAGCTTGTGGGCTCTGTGACTAGCCTCAGACTTGTTCATAACAATATTCATAGCCAAAATTCACTAGAGCAAAGTGATGAAAGAGAGAGAAACAGAATCCAAGAATGTTGCACCCAATCAATATGTCATTCAAGTACAAAGACAACAGGTCTGATACCCCAAGTGTGAAAGAACTCAGGAAATATAACACCCAGGGCCTTATTTTAAAAAGGTGTGTATGAACATCAGGCAAGCCAAGGGCCAAATGGAGAAACTAGGGACTCATATTCCTAACCAGAGAGTCTGAGGGAATATCTGGGAATTTGACATTTAACCAAGTTTTCCTTTCTGGCATTTAAGAATGAAATGTAGTCAAGCAAGTGATAAATCAAAATAAGGAAACCAACACAGTAAAAGAGCAACACAGAGATCATCTGCCAGTAGGACCAAAGCTAAATAGACAGTGGCTACAAAATAAAATAGAAATGTAAAACTCAGTGGGAAAATAATAACAGAAGAGAGAAAGTTAGATGAGCAAATGTCCCATTTTCCCTGAACCTGTCCCATCTAGAGTTGAAAAGACAAGCACTTGGAAACTGCTCTTGGACAGATGGAAAGAACCTTTCATGGTAGAAAAAAAATTGATCTACAGTCATTTGGTCTCTTTATTTTTACCTAAATTTCTTCTTAACTTAAGAAATAAGTTGTGCTGGACAGTGGTGGCACACTACTTTAATACCAGGACTTGGGAGACAGGAGAGTGCTGATCTCCATGAGTTTGAGGCTAACCTGATCTATAGAGCAAGTTCCAGGACAGGCTCCAAAGGTACAGAGAAACCCTGTCTAAAAAAAAAAACCCAAATAAACAAACAAATAAACAAAGAAAACAAAAACAAGCAAAAAGCAACAAGAACAAAAAATATGTTTCATAGCATGACATCAGGCTAAGAACATTTCATGTTGCAAGTCTGGCAGTTATTTTATTTGTGTCTTCATAGAAAGATGGCCAAGAATTTTCTTACAACTTGCTAATGGCATTCAGTTCTTTCTGATTTTAGGTGGTTCTCCCTCTACCCTCTTTCCTTTGTATCTTTTCTGCCCTTTTTGAATTTTTATAACAGCTACAATTTGTTTTGAAAAAACAATAAAGAAAATAACTTGATCTCAGAGAATGAGAAACTGATGGGTGGGGTAGAGAGGGCAGTGCACAGCCACAGTCAATTGTGAAGGGTCTTTCTCAGATACAAACTGCCTGCCATTCAGTCTCTATGAACTGAAGGACACAAGAAGACATCAGCCACCCCAAATAGTTTTTTTTTTTTCTCAACGATCATTATGGTTACATCAAAGTGAGTTTGCTTCCCTTACCAGACCATCTTCCCTGTTGGTGGCTGAATGATGAAGACAGCTGTGGCCTGGATGCCTGAAGCACAGGGAAGCAGAAGGTGAGGGAAGCGAAGATGATGGTCAGAAGCAGCACTGGGTAAGGAAGGAAAAGCAAACCAGAGATGCAGGAGCAGAACATAGCAAGGAAGGATGCCAACTTGAAAAAGCAACATCAACCAGTAACTAGGGGAAAGATACAATGCAAACAATGTTTAGATAGAAGCATAGAAGAAGGCTTTTCTTTGCAGGACTGGGAGATGATGCAGTGAGTAGCCAGAATCCACATAATAAGCCAGCACAATTACAATCTCAGTGCTGGAGGTACAGACACAGAAGATCATTGGGACTGGCAAGTTACTAGCCTAACTCCAGACTCAATAAGAGGCACCTACTCAAGGAAGCCAGGTGGCAAGTGCAAGAAAAGGATAGCCAGCTTCTTCCTCAGACCTCTTGATGTACAAATGCATATGCTTACACTCACATGTATACACACATGTGTTCACTGCATACATGCACACGTGTTTTGTTTTGTTTTGTTTTGTTTTGTTTTAATTAAGAAGGAAGAAAGACAAGGGGGATTTGCCTGACTTTTCTTTTAGAGTGTTCTTGGTTCAATGTGTTTATTTGGGCGGTAAAAGTATTCAATCATAAGTCTAAACTATTAGGCATGTTCGAAATGGCCATTGTGGATGAGTTCTCCGACCATCCTCAGACCCCTAAGACATTCAAATCCCAACCTTGAAAAAGGTGGCCAATGTCACATTTCCCATGCCCCCTTTTAGCTAACTGGCTTCAGCCCCGATGAAGCTACAGGACACAGTCCTTACAATAAAGTGCCGGCCAGGTACTTAAGAGTCCATTGAAAAGGTTTATAGTCAGGCCACAGGCAGCTGTTTTTCTCTGCTCAGAGTAAGGCCATAGCTGTGCTGTTCGCTCTGCAAACCATAGTTTCCAAGCTGTTTACCTGCTTCTGAGTACTAAATTAGGAAAGCCTCACCAAAGGCAAAACCCTGACCAACCTATTTGCACAGCAGTGTTATAGCAATTGCATGCCGCTCTCTTAATCCAGTTGACTCACGCTGAAACCTGGATTTACTTCCAATTAGTAATGCTGTTTGGTAGAAGGTGCTCCCTGGGCAGCCCTGAAACGTTCTCCCTGTGTCAACAGGGTTCACAAAGATTGTGTTGGCAGCACCCACACACCATGGGCCAAAACTCAAGAGGGGATTGAGTTTGAACCATAGGAATTCACTTACCAACCGATGTGAGTCACTTTAAAGACAATGCAATTATGCCCAAAGACTGACAAAAGGCCAAGAATGCACACGGCTAATGGAGAGCTTGGGACAAAGACTAGGAAAACAGGCATGCAGAAGGAGGACCAGGAACAAAAGGCCACAACTACAGTGAAGTCAAGGGTGACTCTCCAGTGGAAAAGCTTGACACTCCCTTAAGGAAAGCGAAGGCCTGAGAAGACTCTCTGAGTGCCAAACAATGCACAGCCACTACTGGGTGCCCTGGATGAGTTTTGTGCCTAGCAACAGCTGGGAGACAGTAGAGAATGACAGAGCTGTATGCTAAAGAATGCAAAAGGCAATCAATCACAAGACTGTCCATACAGGGACCCTGTGGTCACAGCTTCTCCATTGACTGACTGCTTTGTCCAGGCCTGTTCTGGTTTTAGTTCAGGTTCTGGGCTAAACTTCTCAGTCCCTGGCAAATTGAAGGATGGAGCTCCCTTCCACAGGCCTCCTTTCCAGTCCTAAGGGTATTCCTCATTCCACAAGGCTCACTCTGGGGTCCCCACTAGCATTTTACATACCTAGAGTGACCCTCTTCTTTATTCTCCTACAAAACTCAGCCAACCATGTCCTTTTGTAGGACATCAGCATGCCCAGGATCTGTCTAGAGCAGTGGACAGAGCAGTCAGCTCCCAACAAAGCACATGTGTATCCCCTGGGAATTTTCTAGATATGTCTAGAAATCCTTCCACGTGTCCTCAAACTTACAGAGTCGGACTCTGAGGAGTGGGACCCAGGACTTCATGCTTTATCAATCTTCCTGCAGGTTGTGATGCATTCTTTCTCTCCAGATCACTAATCCCAGAAAGCCAGAGCCATGACCCCTCCCACAGTGAACCCTCCAGCCCCTTTATACAGAACAGAGGGACCCTACCTCTATCACCATTTAGTTTTTAAAAGAATTTTTTCATACCATAAATTTTGATCACAGTTTCCCCTCACCCATCTCCTCCCAGATCTTCCTTCACATCTTTGATTTACCCTGGTTTGTTTCCTATTGCCATGATTGTCTCTCCCACTCCCACCCCCACCCCCACACTCCTTTTCAGACAGGTCTTTCCACAACCCAATGATAAATTCTTTGAAGGCCACATGGCTACGAGCTGCAGTTGTTCAGGTGAGATCAATCTGTGTTTATACTGCCGTGGCACTTTTATTGGGCCTTTTATAAAGAGAACAGACTTATTAAGCTATATTTAGCTTCATAAGTTGAACTACGTTGTAGAGAAATATGTAATCCTAGGAAAAAGAATGTCAGAGAAGGAATAGAAGGCTCTCCGAGATGGCCTCTGAGCATCTCTGTGGGTCAAGTTTGCCCCAATTCTTTTTCAAGGCTATTGGCTTGGCTGCTCTCACCTAATATTGGGGTGCCAGGATGGAGGCATCATTTCTTGATTTAAGCATGGCTCCAGTTTTCAAACCAGCTTACCTTGTGAACTCTAAGGCTGGACATGGAATTTTGTAGGCATTGCAAAAAGAGAAAGAGACCAGTAGCTCCAAGGATTCAAAGTCATCTCTGAACATCTAACTAACTCCCAGCTTGTACTGTCTGTACTGGGAAGAATCCCCCCACTTTTGGTCTCAATTAAAAACACTGCCACATGTCTGCTATTAATAATGACAGCAATTTACTTCTGTTGAAATTGAAAGCCTTTGATTCACTTTGAAAAACCCAAATGCATCTCACATGGCATACAGACACATTTCCAAGCTTTCTTTACACTGCCCTCTTTTTGTTTTTTAAAATGGAGTTAATCTTCAAAGCTTATGATTGCCATTTGGTGTCCTAAGATATGGATCTAAACATACCCATATGTATGCATATACACACACACATCTGTCCAGGAATATTGATAGAGATATTTATATGTTTTGGTCAAACAAATAGTTCCACCTTCTGAGGAAACTTGTTCATGTGAATATAATTTAACTGTTTTTTTTTTCCTAACATTTTTGTTTGACATTTAAAGTCAGTGAAACTAATGAAAAAGAAGTCGGGGGGAGGACCATGAGATGAAGAAACATAATTGTTTTCAACAAGCCACATGTGACACTTCAGATGTCTGCTTTATACGGTATTGTCTTGAAAGAGTATGCGATCAGGGCGACTTTAAAAAGGAAATCATTAGGAGGGAACCTAAAACGACTAATTAACATCCATCAAACACACGAGGAGAAATGGGATGCTGACCACATCAAACGCCTGACTTTTAGCAGTCGGGCTCCGTGAACTAGCGCTGCAAACACAGACTGTAACTCAGGAGGAAGCTGCCATCCTTGAGAGAGGGCACACATTCTGGAAGAGCTGGGAGGGGTGCTGAAGAGACACCTGCAAGCAATTAGGGACAGAAATCCCTGCTATTCAATAGGAGGCAAAGCCTGCGCAGGGTCTTACGTTTCTGAATCACTTAGAGAACCGAAGGCCCAGCATTAAGCAAAATAGTCGTTAATGCAATAACTTGGGAGATTTATTTAAAATTATCTGAAAGCTGTTAATAACAAAGTTCGGGTTTTGTTTACAGTTTGTTTGTCTACATCACTCATGTTTATTAAAACCACTGAACTGTCCCAGTATTGCAGAACAGACACAAAGTAAAGACCCGCACAATTGTGTCATTAGTTACAACGCTGTTGGTCCTGGAGAAGTTCCACACATACGAAGGATCTGTGGAGCACATTCACTGACTCGTTTATTCATTTGCTAAGATGCTAAGATCATGGTTGGCCCGTCATAGATTCAATAGAGATAGATTTTCTCCCCCAAGACAGAGCTTCTACAGCCTTCCCCACCCTTGAAGCCCCACTACGTAGTTCTCCACTAGCGTGCAATTATTATCCAGAAAAAAATGAACTAGAATTTCTGAAGTATATTGCCTTTTATTTTTTAGAATAGAGGATTTTCTATATTAAATTTACTTTAACTAATATATACAAATATCAAAGTATGCATTCTGTAAGTATCACAGTGACATTTCAGAAAGCACACACATTGCCTGTTTGAATTTGGTTATGTCCTTAAACACATATCTTTTCTTGATAGTGACAATATCTGTACTCCTTATCTCAGCATTTTCAAAACTAGAAAGTATAATCGCTATAGTCATCATATAGTAACTAGAACTTTCTCTGAGCTAGCTGTAGCTTAGTGACCCGCCTTCAGCCTTCTCCCTTCCATGGTCCTCCTCACTCAATAATATATATATATTCCTAATGTATACACTGGGCAACACTTTCAGAGTGTTTCCCATAAGAGAACAGAAAGCACTGTACGGTACAGCAGCTTCTCATGACTCACAATCTTGTTGCAAAGCTTCTAGCCAGGGCGGGAACCAATGGATGAGCCCCGAGCACAGGAAACAGGGAGCTGGGAAGAAAGATGCCTCCGTCCCTCCAAAGCTTTGGAAACCTCATGGGACCTAACATATGATTTGCAACTTGGAACTTCCTGATACACAGACCATAGCCTGCTACCTTATGAATTAAAAAGAAATGTTGATTTACTTATGTTTTATTAAATTTAGTATTATTGTTATTATTATTGCCAGAGTAGCAGTAAAAAGACATTCTACTGTGTTCTTCCTGTCCCCTGCCTCCTGAGAGCTGAGAGGTAAAACTACTGCTGCCTCGGAAACCAATCTTTACTCTCGTGACTGTCATGGTTGTGTTTGCTTGCATGTGGTTCTGGCCTCCACTCCACTCTCAAATCTATGGCCAGGGCAGAGGCCGCCATGTACCCACTTGGACCAGTGCAAAATCTCCATGAGCGAGTTGAGAAGTTGGGCAGCCTGGCCTCTCCCTAGAGAGAGACACACACCATGGGAAGAGTATCTATCTATACCTCCCAAACATCCCTGGGGATCGGAGCTCCCTGAGCAAAGAGGACAGGCCAGAGAGCTTCCTCACCTCAGCAGTAGCCAGGGTTGGGCCTCAGTGCAATGAGGATTCAGGACTCCCGGAGAAAGATGCTGACCTCACCTCCCAGCCACCTCTGAGACCTTGGGGCCAAGGTTTGAGGACTCAGGGTCAGTTCTCTGACTATGCCTCACTACTGCCCAAGGACCTCTTTTTCTACCCACTTCCTCAGACACTCACCCTGTCCTAGCTGTCGGTCTCTCTCCCACAAGTTCCCACTCTCTCTCAGGAGACTCTAGTCTCCCTCCGAGCTCCACAGCAGACCCAGGCAGGTTTGCAGAACCTGGGGGTTTTCAGGGGCTGGGTGCCAAATTGCCCTTACCCACTGAAGCTTCCCGTCTTTCCTTGGCAGTTCTGAGGAACAAACCTAAGGCTGTCTGCATTCCAGGCAGTCACTCTGTCACTGATGCTCAACCCTAGCCCAGTTTTTGGTTTTCATTTTGAGAAAGGGTTCTGCCAAGTGACCCAGGCCAGCTTTGGACTACTCTGTAGCCCAGATAGATCTTGAACTTGCAATCTTTCTGCTGTGGTTGCTGAGGGTATAGGTTCTGGCTCTACCCAGTACATTGTGACTTTTCGACCGGTACCTCACAGGACCTAGGTTACTACTTGTGGACTTTACCAGTAGGATCAGGCAGGCCCACAGGGCAGCAGTGCAGACAGTACCCCAGGGTGCAAAATACTCATGACACAGAATCGGTTCCCTGGGCGAAATCTCAGCAACAGAACTTTTGTTGGAGTATTGCCTAAAGTGGTAGTGGAGACTTGCCCGTGCCTGAGCCGGGGGTGTTCAGCACTGATGCTTCTGTTCCCACTCCTGTGCCTCTCGTTGTCTTTGTCTTCTGTCCTTGGCTTCCTGCCAGACTCAAGATGTGTGCTTTCTCATGATCAAAGAAACTCCAGGTTTCTGTTTGACACTACAAGCCCAGACTCAGGTCACTGGGCTCCCATACAAGATCTATTCCTCAGTGCTACTTAGAAATCTAAGAAGAGACATGGAGGCTATAGGGCCTGGAGGGTGGCTACAGCATAGCCTCTGGGGTAGCCAGAGAGCAAGGACCAGATCACTGAGGGGCATCAAACGCTGTCTGCATTCCAGGATTCATCATGGAATTCACTGGCTTTATTTTTTCACATCCTCATTAGACAGTTACCCTGCTGGCTCTGCCTGTTTTTTCCAATTAAGACACTGACATCCCGAGATGCGCTGTGACTAATCCCAAGTCACAAAGCTAATAAAAGATTGCCAAGGCCTTTCCAAAGCACCGGCTTGTCGTCCGGCGGCAGAGTTGCTTTCCTAACATGTGAAGTCCCTGGATTCCATCTCTGACATAGAAAAACAAAATGACTCCATGTGCTCTGACTGCAGGCCCCTCTCCCTGCCCAAGAGCGTGCCCGAAGATGCAGAACCGCAGAAGACCTTCCAGTAACTGAACTCAATTTCAGTTTTAAGGCAATGATAAGTGAGCATCCTTTCTGAACATGAAAGCAGTTAACATAATCCAGGGTATAAGAGAAAATGCCTTGCCCTGTTCGCTACTCCGAAAGCCTGTTTTCCATCTGCCATTAGCCTGTAGGGAACCAGTTCATTACTGTGGGCTAAGTAGTCCTCAGCCAAATTAAAAAAAATGCCAGGGGTAATAAGGATTGTGTAGTTTTTCAGATGTTAAATATCTATGAAAAAAGATGAGTTATCTTGGAGAGGGGAGTGAATTCTAAACACAAAATTAGTGTCTCATGTGTACCTTATATAGGGAGTATGGAGTTACTTTTATAAAGTATTCAATAATCTTGTACATGGGATTCTTCAATTTATGGAATTTTTCTACTTGTGGCATTGTTCTTGGCACTCAGAAATGTTTTAAAATTTTGGAACATTATTTTAAGAGTACTAAACAGTGAAAGATTAGAGGGAACCCTAAAGACATCTACGGGGGAATCTCCTAAGGTACACATGTCATTTTTGCTGGACCCTCACCGCCAGGAACACAAATACCATCTGGAAACTGTGAATGCCAACCTCTTTGAAAGGCAGAGGTTTAAGCATGCGACAATGATATGACCAAACCAATTCCCTTACTTTGAATTTAGCGCAGAAGCTGCTAACGACAAGGAGAAAGGACCTTTAGAAATCGATTCTGACCCGTGTGGGGCAGCAGAGGCAGCCAGGCACCATCTTCAGGGGTGGTTTCCTGGCCCTCTCCAGGGTCTAGTGTACAGTCTACTCGGCTGTCTGTGTGGCTTGGCCCAAGGGCCATGCAGTTTTCTCTTCACCAACATGAGCTCTTGGCTTTGTTTCAATCAACCTAGGCTGGTCTGCAGCTTTGCTACCAAGGTCACGTCCAGCTTGACTACTCTCAGGTGGATTCAAGGTCTGCTGGCCATCACTAGGTAATTTCCCTTAACCAAAGGCTGCTGTTCACCAGGTGCTGGCACAGGACAGCCATCCTTGTGTCCCTTACCTTTTCTACTATTTCACGAAGGCACACACAAGGTTTGGGGAGATTTGAGGAATATGTTGATGTCACACAGTAAAGGTTTGAAGCGAGACCAGTCAGCTACCATTTGCACCCTTTACTACTGGAACTCTTCTGCCCTACCCTCTGCCCATCCACCCCCCATTCCCATGCAGGCATTTGTTCCCATGCCTCCAGAAGCTCATTCCAAATCCACCATAATCCAGTTTTCACAAAACAAACAAACAAAAAATAGTTTTTAACCTAGGTCTTCAGGTCTTAGCTGCCAACAGAGCAAACTTGAAAATGGCTACCAAAATGGCCAAGTCAAACCAGTCATACTTGGCTGTTGCTTCAGTATAACTAAAAGAAAACAAAGCAAAGCAACAACAACTTGTTTGAAGCAATGTCAAGTCCCTAGCATTAAGGAAGAGAATGGACAATGGTTTCCACCCCTTGGCAAGCTGTGGTACCCACCCGTGGGAACCTGATGTAGAGGGCTGTTTCTGAGGCTAGCTACTCTTCACTAAGCAAGCAGCTGGAGGAGCCACATCACATACTTGCTCAAAGTGCTGTTGGCATCTCTTCTCATCCCTGTTAGAACTTAACGCATCAGTGTTACATAGCCCAATGCCTCTGTTGTGTGTTAGGATTGGACTAAGTCATCATGGTGCTTGGACAAGAGAAAATCAGAGTACTAAATGCCCATTCAATGTAGCTAGAATTCCCAGTACTGACTCCCTGTGTGCTTGTCTTTTTGAACAGATGGTTTGCTTTAGCTTGACAAAGCAACGTTTTGTAATCTGGTGACACCGTCTACACTTCGAACATAAAAGAAGTTAGTTTGGGGCTCTATGGTTTTAATATGTTCCTCCTTTGTGTGAACGTTCATGTTAAAATTCTCAAAGAAGACTAATGTAGCTGGTGGTATTAACTTCGTCCATTCTGCTCTGTTTCCCTCCAGTGTATTCTATTACCATGTGTATTTTGTAAACATGAAGAAGGCACCACATAGAGAGGAAGAGAGCAAGGGCGGGAGGAAGGACTGAGAAGGGAGGGAGAGCCAGTGAGAGCACTTGGTTGTTAAGCAGCCTCCTGAAGATGGCTTCATTTGGATAATAAGATAAAATACAATACCATTTAGCACTAGTTATTATTTTTCATTGTTGGTCAATTCATGCACAGCCTTAGCTGCTCTGTGTATTTTATGGACTGTGAGTTGAAGAGCACCCCAAACAGAAAACGAATTAAAGCTAAGTCATCCATTTCTGCTTTTGTAACTTCTCCACTTGAAATGAAATTAACTTAATAGTTTGAAGATGCCATGTCTTCATATTTCTAAAAGAAGTTGTTCTAGTTTGGAAGAAGAAAATACACAGAGGAGACCTTTTAAATAAACACAGACAATGCAGTCCGTTGTGGAGCAGAAGGAAGCTTTTCTCTGTTTCCCAACTCTAAGGAGACTGCTAAGCTTACCAAGGGCAGAGAGATGTTTTGAAGTTTACTGTTTCTTTTCTGTCCCTTTGTTTCTGTTAATTTTAACTTCAAAGCATTTTGAATCCGATGGAATGCAAAGGGGGAAAATTTCTTCAGAAGTCTGGTAAGAAAATACCCCTGCTCGCCTCAGTCAGAACAGTGAGGTTTTTTTTTTCTGCAATACAAACCGATATCTTAAGGTACCCAAGCCTGCATATTTCCATGTCAAGAGGCTCATCTTCATAATGAACTCGTGTGTATGTGTGTGTGTGTGTGTGTGTGTGTGTTCATTATGAAAATGACTTAAATTTTTCTCAGGTGATACTGAAATGCCAAAGTCATTTTCTTGGGTCTTGAGACAGCCATAACTCACTCCATCCAGCCCCACACCACAGTCATCACTTGGGGAAACGTCCATCTATCTCGAGATTCATCTGGAGTCTGCAAAGTCCATAATGGTATGTGCTGCTACTTTCATGTGTCTCTGGCATCTTCACATTGGGTAGTAAGTAGTCTTATAAGATGTGTGGGGTCATCAACATGTTGTTTAATGATGAAATATTGCCAGCTCTTGAATGAATCCATGTCCTTTTGGTGTAGAGGAGCTCAAGGACAAGGCTACTGTCTCGTCAAAGAGAGAGACTGAGGAGCTTGGACCCTCAGCTGGTCCAAGTGGAGGATCACCAGCAAAAAAAAAAAAAAAGGCAGAGAAACAAGGCACCTTAAGGCAAGATTTAGAATGAAAAGCAGGCAGAGACTTTTGTACTTTGTCCATAAGCCCGTGGGCTTTTACGATATTGTTACTGGCCCTAGGACCCTGAGAAGGAGGGAGAAGAACAACAGATGACAGAAAAAAAAACCTGAAATCGACCTAAATGTGAGGAATGACTCCTGTCGCTAGTTCCTCTTCTCTTCTCTTCTCTTCTCTTCTCTTCTCTTCTCTTCTCTTCTCTTCTCTTCTCTTCTCTTCTCTTCATGCTCTGTGGGAAAAGGCTTTGGAACTCAATCGAATGCTCAGATCATTGAGATATGGGATCTATATTACACAAGGTGGAAAACAGACGAGAACTAGATAACATTTACAAGTCAGAACAGAACCGAAAGCCAACACCCAATGGCATAACCAAACTCTCCAGCTAAAAATAATAAATAAAAGGACTGGAGCTATATAATGCAAGGGAAAGGAAAATCTGTCTTCCTGTAAATCCAAAATAAACACGGCAAATACAAACCTCCCCCACACATCTCCACTCTCCCCCAAAAGAAAGACAAGCAGAGTCTCCTCAGGCCAAGTGTTCAGTGCTGGTAAGATGCTTAGGGGGTGGGGGTGGGGGTGGGGTGTATTCCAGACAGGGCCTTGTGTGAATGCCATCCAATTCTATCTTCACAGATCAGGCTCAAGCTTCACCACCATTTCAAAGAAAAAATTTTGATGAAGGTTGATGGCTTAGGATTTATGGATTATTTATATCTTAGCATATGAATATATGATATAGTCCCGGCTCATCTTCATGGAGTTTATGATCGCATAGAAACAGATCTCTATGCGTATCTGTGAGAGGTGATCTAGGTTATATTCATTGTGGTGAGAAGATCGACCTTTAATACTGGAGGTACCATTCCATGGGCTGGGAGAAAGGAGAAAGGAAGCTAAGCCAGCTTCTCAACCCAGCTCCTGACTCGAGATGCAGACTGATCAGGTCCCTCCGGCTTCCATCAGCAGAACTTCTCCAACATGGTGGACTGCACCCTGAATTATGAGCAACACAGTCTCTTCCTTCATGTTGCAGCAACAAAACAAGGAGCTGATAGCAAACTCAGTCCTTCTAAAAGGAAGGGCAAAGACCATGACATCACTCTGCTCGGCACCTCTCACTAGAAGGAGCAATCAAAAGAACTGCATTTTGAGCATGGAAAAGTGGAGACCAACCCAGAGTAGCACAGGGAGAAGAAAAGGAAGATTTATCACTAAGAATCCATATCTGAGCCTGATAGTCTTCTGTATTCTTCTGATGGAACTGTCCTCATGAGCACGTAGACCATGTCTGAAACAGGGTAGTGTTGACTATGTACCAAATGATGAATGACTTCTCACAAACACACAAGGTTCTTGTTATTTTCCAAGAAATGACTACAGCACAAAGCCCCAGTTATGCGGTCGGGGTGGGGGTACGACTGAGAACTGTGGCCTCCTGGGCACCCTTTTCTTTGTTACCCAGTGTTTGCCATTGCCGAGTTTCCTGAAGGGACCAAGCACTGTAGCAAATACCCAATCTCACTTCTTAACCCACTGTCCACCCTCACAAGTGACTTCATCACCAACGTTCCTGTTACAAATTTTATCCCACTTGATGGATCCCAGGACCTACATGCCTATCACAGGAGATGTTGCTTTTCTTGTTGAAAGTGCATTGCCAGGTGTGTCGTTATGATTCTTTCTCTTGTCACATGTGTTTCGAAAGGAGGCAGAAATAATGAAATCAATGTTCATGGAAAAGTCAGGAAAATCAGTGGCCTTCAAATGAGTCTATCTGCTAGTATAGTCCTCTCCACACTCATTTGGTTAGACTTACCACAGTAGAAAGTATGCATTTCAAAAGCACGTGAATACAAGGAGAAAAAGGCCTATTCTCAGATCAAGAAGATATATTCTTCTCCTTAGACAAGAGCTTTATTATAAGACTGTCTGTCTTAGGATTTCTATTGCCATGATGGCCATGATCAAAATCAAATTGGGGAGGAGATTCTTTATCTGGTTTACACTTCCACATTGTAATCCATCACTGAAAGGAGACCAAGGGTGGGAACTCAAATAGTGCTGGAACACGGAGGCAGGAACTGTCAGAGGCCATGCTTACCAACTTGCTCACCATGGCTTACTCAGCGTGCTTTCTTATAGAACCCAGGACCATCATCCCAGGGATGGCACCACCCATAATGGGCTAGGCCCTCCCATATAAATCAGTAATTTAAAAAGCACCCTACAGATCAACCTAGAGCCCAACCTTATGGAAGCATTTTTTACAGATGTGGTTCCCTACCCTCCAGTGACTCTTGTGTCAAGTTGACATAAAACTATCAACACATCATCCCACAATGTTTCTTTTCTATGTTTGTCTTATTCATGTATTGGTCATGTTCTTTGGCTCTGTGTAGAGATCAGGTTTCCAAGTTATCCTACTCCAATGTGATTTTAGTTGTTGAACATGCGGAATCCTCAGGCCACAAACATGTTTAACCTCCAACTTATCTCTCTGAGCTACCCTGATAAGTACTGGGCAGGCTGGCATGGCATGTCTGCGTAGACATAACTTTACATCCATTGGATCATGATAACACTATTAGAATTGGTCACACATGGACATGTGCCCTGGTAGAGTTGCAATAACTGGTTTTGTAAGGATTTTGCCTTATGGTGTCCATTCCAGAACCTTCTACCACACCCTCAGACTCAGACCTGCACACATTCTGGTCTTCTCTGGCCAGGACATTTCTCCATGGCAGAGTGATAGATTCTGGTGTAGAAGGAGAGAGGGAGAGTCTTCTGTGTGCAGTTTGGGCAGGATGCTGGGCCAAAATTTCAAACTTGAGCTACATCATTCAATATAATATGCTAAGCCAGTATTCTTCAAATGACCTTTAATCAATGCATCAAAAGTAACAGAGGCGGTATTGGAACAGTGGCTTTCATGGAATTGGTGACAAAGGGTAATACATCAAATTGAACTAGAATTGACTTGATCTCTCTTCAGTAAAGCACAGACCATGGCTGTCTCTCCCCTGTAGCCATCCTCTTGTCTCTCATCCTGTGTTCTTGGAAGGCCACCAAGCCTTAGCAAAATCATCATAGTTATGCAATGGCATGAACGATGTCTCTAGATTTAGTTATTTATTAAAATATTAGAAATGGTGTGAGTAACTGTGGAGGGATGGGTGGTCTCTATGGGAGGGCAGCCTCTCCTATCTCTCTTCCCTCTTTCCCTACTCCTTTGGTTTGCTGTAACCTGGATGGGCTCATCCCAAGCAATATTCTTCATAGTCCCCCTTACCAAAGCGTAACTCCAATCACAAGAAAGGGGACATGGAAACTACACTACAGTGAAAACAAAGCAAAACCAGGAGTAGCATGGATAGTCACACTGTTAAAAACTCATATGATGAGAAACATGCGTGGTGGTATGTGCCTGTAATCCTAGCACTCAGGAAGCTGAGCAGGACTGTGAGCTTACAGCCGTCATGAGTTATATAGTCAGACCCTGCCCAAACGATAAAGACAAAACAAGACTACATCTCTTATTCATATGCCCAACGGCTATAAACCAGGAGCTTGTGGTAAATTAAAACACTACTTGGGTGCTTGAACAGGAGAGCCTAACTTAGTTTCAGAAGTACCAACATCAACAATAAGATGTAGAGGAAAGACTTGAGTCCCTTGGTATTTACAAAGGACTTAGTTTGAGGACCCCTATACATAAGAAAATTCTCAGAGGTTCAAGTCATGACCGAATACAACTTTTCATACAACATGGTTCATACACATGCTATATGCATATCACCCCCTGTAGACATTAGATCATCTTTAGATGATTTTACAACATAAACATATGTAAATAGTTGCTATACCCTAGTTCTATGGGATAGAGACAATAAAAAAGCCTGTGCTTGTTCATTTCCAGTGCGACTTCTCCCCCACTGTCTATTGGTTGAATCTGCAATAGTAAAGGCCAACAGTACACAGTTAAAAAGAATTGAGTAAACAATTTAGCAAACAATACTTCATTAGGTCTATGGTTTCCAATTTTTTGATTGTTATAAGAAAAATCTGGAAGTAAAAGGTGGCGGGGAAGATAGCCTGATTCCCAGGTCTGGAATCTAGAACTCTGACTTTGAAGGGCCTTGGTGTCCTCCTGGCTTTCATCCCCCTGGCTGGCTGCCCCCACTCTCACTACTCACCGCAAGTAAGATGCTACCTCCACAGGTTAAAGCTATCACTGCAGTATTTTCTTCTATCTGCATCTACTGATTGTTTTAGAGTTAACATTCTCGAGCTCCAAGAGAGAAAAAGAGTTGAGGGTGGTGCAGCTGTGTGGTGTGACTCCCTGCTGTGTCTCTTGGGCATCTGGTAGAAGCTGTACTTTGGGACACTCATCCTCCCCATGGGGTATTCTTGTCCTCATAACTCTGTGGCCTCCCCTATGAGGCAAAACCAGCCATCTGGGCCCTCTTAGTCCACACTTAGAGAGTCCTTCCTTCTGATTATGTCAGCCCTTTGGCTTGTTCTGGGTGAACTTGTCACCATGTCTGAGTCTTGGTTCAGGAACTCCCTAAGGGCACAGTTGTGTACTTGATGAGTGTCTTACTTCTCTGTCTCTTTCACAGCCTCGTTTGCCAGGATTCTGTTGTTTTTCAATTGGTTCAGTATGTCCATGGCAGCTAAATATTTGGTTTTATCTCACCCACTGAGAATCTGCGAATAACTAATAATTTAGGTGCTAGCTATAGCCTGTTAAAGATTTGAAGACAGATCTGAAAAATGAACTATAAGAATATGACAGTTTCCTATGTTGATAAGGTTAGCTCATTTTCAGTCTACATGGTCAGACCACTGGTGGTTTTCAGAGATTGTGTCTATTCAAGGAGGTCTCCGAGAGCATCAGAATCACCAGATTCTTCAGAGAAGCCTCTAGATTAAGGGTAGTCTTTCTATTCCCCTCAGAATGACCCTGATGTCCTCTGGGCATCTCCAAATTACATGAAGATCAAGAGATTTGGAAGTCTTTTGAAAATTAGAAAGTGTCACACAAGGCTGAGATTAAGCATCACCACTGACTATGATGGATTTGGTGCTGATGCTGACCTCTTTCAAGAGATCCAGGCTTCAGAGAGATGGAATGTTATTGGGCAGGGCTTTTCCTACATGATCTATTTCTATTTCTATACACAACTAAAAACACAGCTGCACAAAGGTGTGGACTACTTGCATCACTAATATTCCGGGCTTGAGAACAGCAGGTGATCTTTTAGTCACCAGGTAGGTCCACCTGCTCACTTTACAGATGGTATTATCCAATCTAAAATTTAATTGTATACTTCTTCATATATTAAACTATGATACTAACAATTGGCAAGGAGTATGCAAATGTCTACAAACTTATAACAAACATTTTTAATTGGGGGAATAGGAGATACATGATAGAGATCTAGAGCTATATGTGGCATATAACTAACGGAAAACTTACGGAGGAAGTACTATGAAGCTGTAACTTTGGAGTAGACCATTTGCTCTCCTTGGCTTCAGTTTCCCATCTGCAAAGATAGATAGTGCTAGCTGAGCTAGCACAACTAAAGACAAACAAGCTCAGACTGAGCTGCACAGCATGTAAGGAGACAGGCACCCCTGGTATTGTTGTGAAAGGCCCCATTGGTCCTTGCCACGCAATTCAGATCAGAACTTTCTTATTGACATTGACGTTGGTATTTGTAGTCACATGATGGAAAGATGGTTAACTAACTGTATCTCTGAAAGATTAGGTACTATGTGGAATCAATAGCCATGTTATCACATACAAACATGTCCTATGATATGATATATTTATTCTGTCTGAATGTCACCTTTCAGCTCTCCAAATTTATTTTCAAATAAATATTTCCTTCAAATAAACTTGTTGAGATTCTGCCAAGTGGTCTCAAGTTTCAGTCGCATATGACAAATGTAGGGTGCCGAGCTTGAGGAATAATAAAATGATTTTCATTGTCCATAAACTTAAGTTTCTAGTTCATTAAATATAAATCATTTTAGCAACCAATACAAGTATAAATAACACACATTACCTAGATCTCCTTACAACCTTCAGAATTTACATCCTTTTCAAGCTAAGCCTGTGTTAATGAAAATTTATATAACGTCAAACTA
This sequence comes from Dicrostonyx torquatus, assembly GCA_028555095.1. NCBI lineage: Eukaryota > Metazoa > Chordata > Mammalia > Rodentia > Cricetidae > Dicrostonyx > Dicrostonyx torquatus. The sequence continues at coordinate 4,514,459 of JAQHUG010000091.1, read as the reverse complement.
AAACAATGGGCTGTAGGCCATGTCATAACCATAGTTTTGGATTGTTCATATTTTATGTCCCACAGTAGCAAATAAAATACTCTTCAAAAGTTATAAATAACAATGACTAGCAAAGCAGCATTTCATCCTCTGGGGGTGATTTTGCCATGGTTGAGAATGCGTGGTGTAGTCTAAATTCATTCTTGTCAGTGAGTTTTATGATCCATTTATCTAATCCTTAACTGTGTGAAAGCATCTGGTCAAATATGAATATCAGAGTCTGGTCAGGGTAGCACGCCTAAAGTCACGCAGCCAAGAGTTTGAAGCCCAATGACCTGGCTCCTTAGCATCTGGGTTGCTGTCATGTGGCTGTTATTTGTATCGCTGGGGATGGAATCTGTGGTGCCGCACATGCTAAGCAAGGCTTGCACGCTGAGCAGCCACGTGGGTTCAGCCATATCTGAGTGTTACTAGGTCTGTCATAATGCCTTCTGGCAGGTCCTGGTGGATGCCAGTATTCTTGTGTCTTCCTGGGACTGTCGTGGTGTGTATTTTCAGAGGCTTTGGCTACGACTGTCCTTCCTAAAACTCTGCACTGATTGTGCAGAGTTGAACTTACTGAACTTATCCCGCTTCATGTACCCAGCTGACAGTTCACAAAATGAAGGATTAGGAAGACACCATAGGCAGAGAAACAAAACAAAACAAACAAATAAACAAAACTCACTTTCTTCCCACCCTCAAAGAAGCAAAAGCTCTGGCTGAGCAGACCAAGCTTTTAGACAGGCAGACAATCGGCCTGCGGGAATGACAATTTTAAGAGTCATGGAGTTACAAATCTCCCAAAGATGGGCATTGTGGCATGACCCCAAGTGTTCAAGGTCATGGTTTCCTAGGAAAGAAAACTGGTGGCAGCAGGTGAATGGCAGACTGAACTGTATCAGCCTCACACACAGGCTGGCTTCTGGGTGTACTTGTCCCTCTGCCCCCGGTGAGTGCACTGGGATGTGCACACCACAACCGAACTTCTGAGTGGAAGAATACGATGCCCTCTCACACTCTTCGTCAATTTTTCTCTGGCAGCCACCAGAATCCGCAATGAGATATGACTTGTAACTGATTAAAGTCTGAACTTGGATCACTCGGAGTTACAACTAATCTGTGGGGTTTTTTTTATTATTATTTTAAATAGAGTTTGATCTAGTTAGTGAGTTTTTAAAAGTACAACTCTTAATATAATTCTTTCTAAGGATACCGTGGCCTTGGGCTGAGAGAACAATAGCCAAGGCACTAATTTCCAAATGTCCCTGCTTTTAGTCTTTAGAAACTTACTCACCTCACAGCCCTGCCTCAGACACGCAGTGCATCATGGGGAGATCTATCCCTGATGACTTCTTCCAGCCTCTGAGGACAGAGGCTGCAAAGCGCTTTCACGTGTGTCTATTAGCAAGCATGTTTGGGAATGGATGCTTTTCGTTACTTTGCCCTCACTTAAATCTATCAGTGTTTTTCAAAAACAGGGAGCCCAGAATCCTTGGAACACCCAACGGCTCACATAGTTATACACTGTTCACTTGATTTTTGTAAGAACTGTATTGGAAAACCAAATGGTGGCACAGGGGTCTCCCTTGCTGAGCAACAGTGACATTGGGCTTGCTGTTACCGTTTCTGATGCCTAAAAGTTGTGACATGTCTTGTCCAAATGTATTAGCTACTTTTCTATTGCTGTGATACAACACTACAGCCAATATAACTTTGTAAAGGGAATGATTTATTTAGGGCTTACGGTTCCAGAGGGTTAGAGTCCATGATGGCAGAGTGGAGACAGGAGGTGGCAGGTGGCTGGAGCAGCAGCTGAAAGCTCACATCTCAAAACTACAAACAGTAGCAGAACACAAATAGGAAGTGCTTTGATCTTTTGACTACTCAGATCTTGCTCTCAGTGACATACTCCCTCCAGCAAAGTCCTAATCCTCTTCATACGGGTACCAACAATGGACCAAACATTCAAATGCCAGAGATTTATGGAGGACGTCTCAAACAACCATTGCAAATCAAGCCAAATTGAACCCTGAATGCTGTGGGATATACCACATACCCTACAATACTGATTCCTGCTCAGAATCCCCAACAGATGGGAGGCTCAAGAATAGACTGGTGAGTAATGGCTGTTTTCCTAGCTGGTCTTACTGATGTGGCATAAACAAAGCCTGAATGATGTCAGCAGTTTGAATACTCAAGAATAGTTGGAAGCTGCACAAATCCTGGGAATTTGGAGTGTGCCACGTGTCTGAGAACACAGACACAACTTTACACAACTTCTCCATCAACAGACTCAAAGAATTTGTGAGGAGCTAAAATATTCCAACACACTTGTTGATTCTACTTAGAGGATCCTGTTCAGCTACCTGCTTCAGGGTCTCTCCCATCATTACTAAGACCCGAACCACCTGGCTCTCACTCCATTGCTATGGGGATTCTAGATTCAATAATTGCCCTTTTGTCTCCTTAGCAATGTTTCCCCCAATTCTGTTCCTTGGGGTACAGGGCTCACCACAATCACCCCAGGACAGATTTATACCATGCTTTTTCACAATTATTCTCTAGAAGTAGACAAGCTAACAATGAAAGTTAAAAGCTACTCCCTACTCAAAGTGCTGGTGGTGCAGCTGCGGTACCAGTTAACTTGGGAATGAAGACGGAGGATCATTTAACTCGAGGAGTCCAAGATCAGCTTGGGCAACACGAATATGTTCAATATGGTCTAGAGAAGAAAGAATGAAGAAGAGAAGGGCAGGGAAGAAGAAGAAGAAGAAGAAGAAGAAGAAGAAGAAGAAGAAGAAGAAGAAGAAGAAGAAGAAGAAGAAGAAGAAGAAGAAGAAGAAGAAAGAAGAAGTGGGGGGGAGAAGGGGAGGAGGAGAAGAGGAGAAAAAGAGGAAAAAGAAGGAAGGGGGGAGGATAATGAAGACAATGAGCTCCATTGCTGGGATGGATCTAGATCTCAGTAGGCAGGAGGTCATTGGGACATGTCTGGGTTCGGTGATGTCGAGATGGTCCAGCACTTAGCTCTCTGAGAGCGCATGGGGAAAAAATCAACTGACCAAACAGATTTCAAACTGCTGACCTCATTCAGGCTTTGTTTATGCCACATCAGTAAGACCAGCTAGAAAAACAAAAGCTGAAAGAACTTGACTGTCAAAATGATGCCAAATTACAGCTAGCCTCTTAGTATTATTCTTTTTTATTTAAATAATACAATCAAATCATTACTAAAGTGCAGTGCTTTACCTAATTTTTCTGCTGATAGGTGTTGAATGACCTCCACTGTTTTACTTACACAAAACTCACCACCACCCTTGCTTGTTTCAAATATTCTCTAATAGGCTTTTAATCCTCAAGTGATTAAAAGATGTAGAATAATTCAGTACTACCTAATACGTGCTCCTGGTGACAAAGCCATTATTCTTAAGTGCACTGTTCATGCCATTTCCAACTGCCCAACATCTATGAAAGAATCAAGGTCAAGGTTTAAGATGAAAATCTAATTGATCCTTGGGAAACATCCAGATCTCCAAAGTCATCATCAGCTACTCAAGACTAACAACCAGGTTAATCAAGGCCTGGAAAAAACTGAGTAGAGCAGGAAATACAAAATACAGTCTGCGCTTCTCGAGTGCCGTTTCTGAGATCTTCGTGTTTGCCCACACGGAGATTCTTTCGTCTTCGCGATCTGCAAACAGCGGCACTGGTAAATCTCTCAAGATCCTTGCGCACCGGGCAGCTGCTATGCATTATGATCCACTATTAATGATGGGAAGACACTGATGACAAGAGCTATGCATTATGATCCACTATTAATGATGGGAAGATACTGATGACAAGAATGAAAACACATCAAAGGCTATCAGTAGCATCACATCAAAACACCCGTGGCCAGCCCCAGGAAAGAAGCCTGCAAGAGTGGGAACTGTCCGACACATCCTCATCTGTTTTCTGTTCCGCTAATGCTATGATCCAGCTAGTTTTGAAAGTCTAATGCCTAAGGAGTTGAATTATTGCATTGTTCAAAGAGGCAGAAAACTCTCTTGGGAAATCAAGCATTTAGCTCAAGTGTTTTATTTGGGAAAAACACCAGCAGAGTTGAGTCAAGAAATGTTTTCCACTCCATCTGGTCTCATGTCTGCTCTTTATCCCAATTTGAGGAGAAGGGGATCTGATGGTCGTCTTTGGGATCTGGTAAATTTTTTTTTTTCCAGGGAGAAGAGGAGGCCCAGGCAAGGCCTTCGCAGAGGAAAGGCTTCCCAGGTAAGTCAGCTACAGGACTGCCCGGTATGGGAGGAGTAAATGAGAAGAAGCCGCCCTGCCCTGGGATATAAAGTTCAGTGTGAACTTGAGCAGACCACAGACCACAAATAAAAACAGCTTCGTAGTAGTGGTTATTCGCGCTGGGAGAGAAAACGATTCAGAAAGGGCCATGCAAGTTTCTATGAAATTTCTCCGGTTTCAAAAAGCCTAACAGGAAAGGGTGGCAAAAAGAAAGGACTCCTGTGGTCTAAACCTTGCGTTGGACACACAGGGGCCAGCTACAAGGCTTTGGTGCTTCCCAGGGGCGCCTAGGCGTAGACTGGTAGCAGGCTGCAAAGAACACTGTGTCCTCGAGAGAGAGCCTAGAGCTCCAACAGGTTTCCAGAACTCAGTTCCCTCCAGTCTCCTCTCCTCTTTTTCATAAGTTCGCACTCAAGTTCACACCCAGCCCCCGATTATTAAAATTCCGCTTCGCCGATGAAAACCTAAGTCCTGACGACCCTCCTCACTACTTCCTTACAAATAAATGCCTTCTACAAGTGGTACGGAGCCGAATGGATCCAGAGCTGTCCACGTTGGAGACCGCAAGGATGAATGACAGTCTACATGGCCTTCCTAGCTAAAAGGTGATGGTGCTTACAAGCTGCAATTCCCTTCTTGGTCCAAGGGTCTCATCTTTCACAGAGTGGGCGGTAACGGAGCAGAAGCGCGGAAAAGGGGGTGAAGAGATGGAGGTGTGCCCGGGCAGAGGGGAAAGGCGGGCCCTTGAGGGAGGAGAGAGACAAGGCTAAAGAGCAGGAGCCCTGGAGGAAGTCGGAGAGGAGTGGGAGGAGATAGCAAGTAGGAGGTGGAGAGGCTGGAGTCCTTAGGCAGAAGGGAGGGCTAGAAGAGAGGGAGAAGGGGCGGGGAGTGAGGGCGTGGCCTCATCGATACCCCGCCCCTCCCCGGCCCCGCCTCCGAGCCTTTCGCGGCGCTCTGCAAATATGAAGAGACTCTGCGGCGGCGGCAGTAGCGGCCACTGCATCTCCGAGCTGTGTGCGTCGGGGCGGGCCTCGGGACTGGGGCTGGGAGCCAAGGGGCCGGGGTCGGACGCGGAGAGGTCGGGCTGTGGTCCGGAACCCCGCGTGGACCGGGGCCCGACGACGCCAAGGAAGCGCGCGCCCCGCAGTCCCGCGCTGCGCCCACCCGCAATGGGGCGAGCCATCGCCTGAGGCTGGGCCTGGCGGGCGCCCGCCGGGGGCTGCGGCCGCGGAGCCGAGCGCGCCCCGCACCGGAGCGACCGGCGCGCGCGCAAGAAGGGGACCGAGACGGAGACACCGAGGCCCCGAGGAACCCGGAGATGTCGCGCGTGCTCCGCATCCTGCTCGGATATCTGTTCCCAGCCCTTCTGTTGCACGGTGAGTCCTGGGGTGGGTAGGAGGTCGCGTCTTCCCTATGGCCCACAGACAACTGTGGGAGTCGAGTTCCGTCGCCCGGGACACAGTGAGCCCGCTTGCCGGATCCGGCCGGTGCGCAAAACCCCTTCCCCCAGCGGCGCCTACAGTGCTTTTTGCTGCAGCAGGCAGCGTTCTTTTTGGAAGGTTGCGAACCTCGCCCAGACACATTTTATCTCTCACATCCGTAGCTGCACGGCGACGGAAAACTTTTGTATCCACTCTGTGGGCCTTTCCAGCTGTAAACTGTCACGAAATCGCAGGCTTTGCGGTCCCTTTTCCATCGCTGTCAGAGCGCAGCAGGGGCTCTCGGTGAGGTCCTGGCCTTTACGAGACTGTAAAGAGAAAGCTGTGATGGTTTATGGGGAGGACACGTCTCGCGGGTGTTTGTCTGCTGTCTGAGGACCAGTGTTTGTAGTCTGCCTGCACCTTGGCTCATGGTTGAAGTTTAGTGTGTGCTGCTGAGTTCTCTGGGCGCTAGGGGATTCTTGGTAGCCGGTCTGGAAAGCTAGAGGGAAGGAGCTGCACGCCCGGATCCCTCGCGCTGGTGTGGGGCAAGTCTTCCTGTGCTGCTGCTTGGCGCTGGTTCCCCAGGCTGTAGGAAAACCTTAGCCAGACATCTGTGCTCAAAAGGGGTTCCAGAAATTGCACCGGGCAAAATAAGACGATTGCACTGGGGTGGACAGGGCATGTTTTATGACAGGTGGTTGTTGATAATTGTGACAGGCAGTGGTTTGGTCATTCTGTTGTCCAGAGCAGTGGTCAGACACCTGACGTTTCAAACAGCCAAGTGACTTCAACTGCTGTCCTTTCTTAACACCCACTGAAGACACTCAAACTTGCAGCTGACCCTGCAGGAACCAGGACTGTGGGGACGCCCCCACCCCACCCCCAGAGAATCAAGGGAAGGGAAGGGAGCCACAGGCTTCTTTGTAGTCCTGCTGGGACAGATTTCGAAGTTTCCCCCAAGGCTTTGTGAACCTGCCTGCCCGATTGATTGCCAAGGTGTACACCGAGTCCCAGCCACCCGAGTGTCTTAAAAGTCAGGATGGAACGCTTGCAGTTCCAGGGCAAAAGAGAGAAGGTATAATTATAGGGTTGGCCTTCTGGGCCCATCTGCTTAGAATTACAGAGCAGTTTTAATCTTTGGCTGAAACATGAAACAAATCAGAGCCAATGAGCAGATCAAACGGCAGCTGCCACACACACAAGAAAAAAAAAAGAGAGGATGAAACAGGCAAAATTGCCCCCTTGTTTAAAAAAAAAAAAACCTGTTGTAATGTCTGCGGAAGAAGATAGTAGTACTGTCAAATGAAGAGGTACTTAGAAGTTTCGCTTCCATAGACTATTTTGCATGAAATCGTTGCCTGCTGAGCTTCAGGGCCCATCTTCAGAAATACACTATGGCCCCACTCTGAGCCTTTTTTCCAACTCTTGAGAAATAGGCTGTAATGATATGCCCACTTATCAATCCAGCTGAGATAGGAATAGCTGGCAGATAGCAAGAGCCGGCATATCCACGTGATGTAGCCAGAACTCTCCCACATTTAAGTCAGGAGTCTGTGATTCCTCCTTGGGTTCTGGGGAAGTCTCTCCAGTGGTGCCAGGAGATGAACAAGACAGAGGGAGTAAGTGCTGGAGGCTGTCTGAGCTGAGAACAGGAACAGGGCCAGAGAGTATGTGTGTATGTGTGTGTTCATGGAGAGCACTGAAGATAAAAAGGGAGGTTGGAAAAGCTTTATTGGACAGCCTGGATAAACCTTCACAAAGCAATGCAACTTCACATTGAGACTTCAGTGATGCAGTTATTAAAACAAAAGCTGCCCCAAGATCTACTTAGATCCGGGGAGGGGGATTTGGCACAAGAAGTTAACGCAGGGAGTAGTTATTTGAGTTACAAATGCTCAGGCTCTAAGAAAGTTTGTCTATTCTATAACTAGTTAGGATGTAAGTATAAGGCACCAGAAAGGGTTTGAAATCCCTCCCTACCCCAGTTTTTATGTGTCTGAAGTATTTTAAGAGAAAACAGGTATTAATCAACTTAACCCAAGAGAGTGGCTTGGTGAGCTGTACCATTTGAGAGGTAGGGGTTTTATAGGCTTCCGAGAAGTTCTGTAGCAAAATCTAGAGCCTGCTCAGTTATTTCAGTAGAAGACACAGGTCAGAAGGAAATTCCTGAATGGGTTAATGCTTTCTTTCCTGAGATGTAGGCAGGCTTTACTAACTGCCATGGTAGATAGCAATTTTGTAGATAAAAGCAAGTGTTGTATGGTTCTAAATATACTTGTAGCAACTTTAAAACATTTCTGACTGCGTGTATAGATTTGCTGTATGGACAAGCGAGATTAATGAGAAAAACACAGGAGGCTTTCTGAAAGACTCAAGCGAGGATACTGGTGGCAGTGCCATTTCGTATGGGATCCAGTCTTTGTTCAGTTCCGTAGCCACTTCGATTTCAATTCACTAGAAGTCATAAATCACCCCCAGATCCTATCAGTGAGTAAATTAGCTCTCACGGGACCTGGAGCTTTGGACTTTTACTCTTTCATACAACTGTAAATGTAGTTCGAGACCCAAGTTCAAAGTGTGCATGGAAGTGTGCCCATCAGTCTGCTCTCCTCCCCCTCAGACTCTGCAAACAACTGCCCTTCTTAATCCAAATAAACCCTCTTGAGTGTCACAGAGGTGCACAGCTGGCAGCTATCCATTATCACCGTTTTCTCTGCTGAGATGAAAAGGCGGTGAGATTCGCTTGTCACACTTTAGAACTCATTCAGCTCTAGACACAGACTAGCGAAGGTGTGCGGAATAAACGGGGCTACCCTGACAGTACAGCCAGCACACTTCCACCATGCAGATGTTGGGAGAAGGCTGTTCCTCCAACACTGTTTACTCCCTTGACTTCTCAGAGAAGTGGAGACCTTTGTAAGTCTTCCCTTGGATTTAACTTATTCTATCAGATCTTCAGGGGCTGAGGAGTTGGCTCAGTTGGTAAAGGGCTTGCCTTACAAGCAACAGGACCTGAGTTTTATCCCAAGAACCTGCATAAGCATACTTGCAATCCCAGTGCTGGGAAGGTGGAGGCAGGCATATTCCTGGTCAGCCAGGCTAGTCTGCTTGAACAGAAGGAGGAGGAGGAGGAGGAGGAGGAGGAGGAGGAGGAGGAGGAGGAGGAGGAAGAGGAAGAAGAAGAAGAAGAAGAAGAAGAAGAAGAAGAAGAAGAAGAAGAAGAAGAAGAAGAAGAAGAAGAAGAAGGAAGAAGTAGAGGTAGGTTATATCTGAGGCCTGACACCTGAAGTTGTTCTCTGGCCTTCAGAAACAGAAATACACACCCGTGTGAATTTACACACGCACACACACAGAGAGACGGGGAGAGGAGAACACACACACACACACAGAGACGGGAAGGGGAGAAGTGGGTGGACTTTTAAAAACTGCCAATTGCCAAATCAGTGCTTGACCAACAAACTTCAATTCGAATGAACACTCTAGAGGTCTTCAAAATGCCATTTTACTGACAATAGTTTTTGTAACAAACAAAACATTTTCTTCCCTGTTCCTTTCCCCTCCTTGTCATCAGATGGAATCTTGAAAAGGATCGTAACTTATTTGTGCACAGTCGGGGGCAAGGACCTTGGACAGATGTTAAGTGTTCGCTTGTTAAGTAGATTGACTTGCATCACATGTGGCTGGGGAGTTCAGTGGTAGCCATGTGCATTCTTTACCCCCCAAAAGATAAAAGAACTGAACACGGGTGGGTGATGTGATGGGGTCACTGCAAACTGTCTAGCAACACATGGCAACAGATGCGAAGTGAAGCATAAAACGTTAAGAAGAGTGATAGGTGCTGGCATGGCGCTGGTGATGTGTGGAAGCACAGGGCACATGGAGCAGGTGTGCTTTCGGCAGATCTGCAGCGATCACACGGGAGCCTTAGGAAGAACACCTGCCACCCTCTACCAGGGCCCGGTGCTTCTGTGTCATGACCGTAGGCATGTGGGCTATTGCTGGGTTCTCCCCAGCTCCAGGGTGAATTGTTCGGGAAAAGAGAGGGGCAGCTACCTAATTATGAGAAAGGCTCTGTATGGGAAGTCGGTAGGCGCTCTCATTCTGTAAGTGCCCTCCAGCTTTATCCATTCAGTGAGCCGTTGTTCAGAAGGTTTGTCCGTGAGCCCGCCCACTGCTTGCTAGGTGCAGGGCTGAGGAGGGGCTTTTCCTTTTCTTGAGAAGAACCCCAGATCCAGGAGGATGGCCCACTGTGAGTCATTGTACTAGTCTGCTTTAGGGAATCCCACACATGTACCACACAAATACACAATACCATAAATACCACACATGTACATACAGTATACATACAGTATACATACATGTCCCCCACAAACACGCTTCATGTGTACAAAACACACATGTACATCACACACACAAACAACATATGCAGTACAAAGATCACATCACACACAGATACATAGACACACCCACCCACACATGTACAGATATCATAGCTGTCTATGATATACATACAAACATCACCCACCTACACCACAAACACCACACTATCATATATTATAAATACATACCAAACATATACTGTACACAGCACATACATATATGCTACAAGGCATGTATCATTTATATGTGCTATACATGCATGCACACACACATACACACACACATATATGTATGTATATATATATACCACATACGTACAGAGGACTTGGCCATCTCAGTTTAACCTATATCCAGTCTAAAGGCCTTTGTAGGTGTTAAAAGATACCGGAAATGTGAAATCTTCACTTTATTATTTTTTCTAAAGGATACATGTTTTCTGTATGAAGGTTCACAGACTGTGCAAGCATTTCTCTTAATTTTTGCTTGTCATTGGAAAGAAACTTGGAATTGAAAACAAAAGAGAGTGTGGTGTGCACCAGGGCCCCGATGGTGTTCAGCCATGGTGCCATCTGCGGCACACAAGCCCTTATTCCAGGTCCTGGGAGCTATGTTGGTGCTTATCTCCCCGTATCCACTTCAAAGCATGCTTTATAGTAATGACTGCTTGTTTAATTGGACCGGGTGATTTCATGGCTAAGTAATTACCTGTAGTTAAGCTAATCAGTCTCATTTTCTGTATCAGCACTAGTGCTAACTTGAGATACTGGACCCCTCTGATTATCGAGGCACACACATTATGTAAAGTAGGGAAAGCTGCAGAATGAGTTTTGAGGAAAGGATTCTTCAAAACCCTCCGCTCAGAGACAGTATCTCTAATGTGTTGACATTACATTTATTTGCTTTTTAAGATTGTGTTTTAAGTATTAGGGTTTGTCTCTGGAGACTGGTCTGACTGAAAATTAATTCAGTCCCAAGTGTGCTTGAAAGTATTATTTTCTGGCAAATTTTGCATGGTGTTATCTAAAAACTGGCGTAGAAGATTTTACTTCCCAATCGGTTTTACATAGGCATTTGGAAACTAGAATCTATCTAGATAATTTAGTTCTTAAAACGTTATTGAAAAATCAAGGATTTAGACCCATATATTTACCATATGTCAACCAGGGACTTTGCATAAGGAAGAACCAAACACATGGTAGTTATTTAGCCCTTTGTTGAGTAAATGAATGTTGCAACCACTGCCTCCTTCCCTTCCCTTCTCATCTCTTCAGGGGTCTTCTTTGGTTTCTCAGTAGCCTGGCTTGCTCCTGAGAGCACCACAGGAAGGAGATGTGTGGGTGGCAGTAGAAGTCCCAGTGTCATCCTTTGGAAAGCTCTGCTAGGTACTGCCTTCCAAGAGCATCACCTGTGTCTTCACATGATGCGAACAGCGGGGCACTTAGTCTTGTTATTTAAGATACAAAGTTCAGTGTAAAAGTCGACCTTGCGCTTCCCCCTTATTCAAGCAAATCTGGGTCTTAGTTGCTGGTGTTGGCTATACTGAGCAGCAGGCTGCTGTTGAGTATGTTGGTAGAGACGATCACAGCAAAATCTAAGAGTCCTAGGTGCAGTCACTCTCCCACCGTGGGAGTGTGTCACTCACACATCTGTCCCTGTGTAAGCATGTGAGAACAGTTCCAGGATCTGTGTAATATTTGGAAAGTGATAATCTATAAATGCTTAACCTCACAGAACTTAATTTGTTTCAATAGGTGCACAATTGCCTTTCAGACTTCCACATTATTCCTACCCTCACATTCCCTCAAAAAAAAAAAAAAAACCCACCCTTTTGCCATAATGATTTTATTTGGGTCCAGGCCATGCTTGAGACCATTTTCTGGAGAAGTTGTTTGATGGTTGAGTTACTCAGAATTCCCCTGGACTGGGGACAGTGGTGGGAGCTTCTCTGTCAGTGGGCACTGTGGCCAACTGTTCATAAATTTCCCTCAGTGTCTCCATGTCTAAGTGTAGCTAGCGATTGACCAAATGAGACCACGAGAGAAGTGAATTGTCAAGTGGTGTGTGACCATGAAGGCCCCTGGGTTGACCAGAAGTCCAGGGCTCGGCTCCTTGACTGGCCCATCAAGCCTATGGCTTGAAAAAGGAGTGGTGAGGTGTAACGATGTTGACTCTCGCTTCTCCCAAAACTGAAAAGGATTCATCGGTAGAGCTTCTAATTCCTGGATCTTAAACAGAAGCAGCACCAGAAAAAAAGGTCATTCATAGTTTTCACATCAGCCAGAAAATCCAGAGACAGTGTTATCCACCTACAAAGAGAAAGAAGACAGACACTAATATACTTAAGACATGGGGTATACCCCTTAAGGGTTCATGTGTATGAACCTGTGTGGTGAAGTCAGGTAGTGGAATCTTTAAAGGGTGGTCTAAGCCAGGCTGTGTTGATACATGCCTATAATCACAGTTTCTTGAACATTCCAAAGATTAAGGCCAGCCTGAGGTACAGAGTGAGTTCAAGGACAGCCGGGCCACTTATGGACCAAGACTGAATGAGCATATGACCTAACTGGAC